>JAMPIV010010267.1:0-290774 GCA_024509875.1 Oreohelix idahoensis
AAATCTTAATAATTTATATATCCAAATATTTATAATGACTATATACTTTAATTTAATTCCATTCTATATCATTTTTAATTTATTATCATTATAATTTATCCTATAGATTTTGAACAGGGAGGAAGTACCCTATATATTGATTTTAGTGCTATGGTGGTCATATCGCTGAGGTTGACAATCGTAGATTTGTCGATGTCTATTGTGATCATACTTATACCCCCCCCCAGTTGATGGTTATCTTTTAGGAGAGCTTTGAGGTTCGTACTGCGGAGGGATACCTTCTGTTATGTGGTTGAGGTCCTATCTATTTTTACAGATTAGATTCCCCCCCCCCCCCTACAAATCAGTTTTGTATAAGAATGACAATGGAAAATGAATGGAAGCCATTATTTGATGACGTAGTTCTCTTTTGTGTGTACCTTCAAATCCTTCGTCTGGATTTTTATGCAAAGTGAAGATGTCCAATAGCGGACTTAGGTTTTCTCCTGATTTATATTACCTGTACGCCATGTGAGATAACGCCCTTTGATTGGGATGCCCTACATGTTTTTTTATTCGGATAAAACCGAGTTTCTATGCTAGTTTCTCAGTGCAAAACACTATTGATGTAACATCAACAGATTTTATGGGAAATGTTGTGAACTAAGTGTACGGTTTCGATTGTACTTATCTCTCGTTGGTACAAATACATTTAAACAGATCAAACCCTTAGGGTCTTGAACGTGGGCCTGGGGGGGGTTAACGACCATTGTCACAGTGACTTTGGCCAGCGGGGTTGGATCGTGCTATTTATCACATGACAATTCGCTTTGAATTTGATTGCTTATAGGATTGGACATTTTTTCAAATTTTCCGTTTATAGTTCAATATATTTTCCGTATTCCAGTGATATCTAATGCTTTTCCATTCTTAAATTGATCATTTTGATCCTCCCAATTTTCAGATGACTTCAAATTTTAGGATTTTCGCCTTATATATGTTGAGTTACCCTGCATTTCCACACTTTACGCGTTCTCGATGATTAGTCATTCTCTTCTGTTAACGGTATCCATTCTTCGGACAAATGTCTCGCTATTCTTTAGATGTTTTAAAATAGATGGGCAAGCGGTAAGTCGTACATTCTGACCTAAATATCGACAGTGCGTTCTTTCATTTTTTTTCTATTGTTCGATGTCAATAGTACTATAACCATATTATCCCGATAGGATTCACAAGAGTGTGCAAGTTGTTGAGTAGCTGAAATTAGCTGCTGGACTTCGAACTTGGCGAGACGAATGGCACTCCTGGCCGCAAAATATAGTGCGGGTTGCATGGGACGTATATGGAGGGGGGGGGCCTGAGCTCATTAGTAAATTCGTTAGACTCATCCTGTAAATTGACATTTCCGGCCGCAAGTCTATTGACAGGTGAGGTTTTATTTATACACGCTTTGGCCTTTACACGTTATTGGCATTGTAAAATGGAGACTCCTAGACTGCTTACAGGTCTTTGAGGCCTTGATGACATGAAATTTCTTACTAAATTTGTGGAGTGATTAGTTTAATATTCATGGGAATTAAACAGAGTGTAACTACCAGTCGAATCATTCATTGTAGAGTATCCAGTGATAGGGGGACTTTATGGGGTGGGATATTACGGATCGAATCAGTAAGGAGGATGTCGAACGTATGCATGGGTTGACAATCAATATGTACCGGTCACACGTACAGTATTATGGAACCTGTGTGGGGTTGTATATCTGGATCGCCCTATATTGTATTTCATTCGCAATAGGATCTAAGACACGAGTGATAGAAAGGGGATGTAGTGATTTATTGGGATGTAAAAGCCCAGGGGTTGGTAGCACTGGGTCATTCTGGATAGTCCAAGAGCCTAGGTATACTTGCAGATTGGCTGTCCGAACACTTTATACTGGCCAAGAGAAGAATGGCTAACCTGACCGTAGCCTAAGCGAACTACATAGGGATACTTACAGGTTGGTAACTGGTTTCGACTTTACTTACGTATTAGTAGAGGGATGAGTTTTAATATAAATATAGGGTCGCTACTTCAAATGCATTATAGATTTGCTATGAGATGATTTAGTGATGAGGAAACTGAATGGGGACTGAAATAGAGAATATGGATCATCTTGTAATATTACCGCCTTAAGATCTGAAAGGAAACTACACAGAACTTTTCACCCCACGAGGGGAGCGAGGGGGGGGATGGCCGGTGGGGGGGAAATTGCTTATCCAATCTGCATGTTGGCCCAGAGTTGTTGAGGTATATAACACTTTTACATTGGATGCGGGTGAGGGCAGGGGGAATTTATAATAAACCGGAAAAAATGGACCGTACTGCCTTCTACTCATTAGATTGTGTTTAACTTCGATCGAGGAGGGAGGGGGGGAGGCGTGGGGATGGGGAACCTGGATCCCGTATCTTTATGATCAGTTTATGAATTCCTCTGGAGGATCTTCCATTTAACTCAAATTTGACACCCCACCAACCTACGAACCCCATTATTAGGGGGGAGAATACCATCTTTCGGAGCAAATATTTTATCTTTTGTATTCTCATCTCGATGTTATAGGAATTTCTTAATGATGACTCTCTTATTTTCTGCATCGTTTGAAACTTCCTTTTTGGGGTTTATGCGGGGCAACTTAAAATATATTACACATAGCTGTGCCAAACTCGAACTGGGGTACAATATCTAAGACCACGGGAGAATACCATTAAGGTGTTAGTACTACGCGGATATCAGCATTTTCCTTTAAATTAAATTCAAATTAATCTTGGCGTTCATCGGAGAAGGCGAGTTGCCTTTAGGGAGCTGTCCCCCAACGGAATTCCTACATAGGGGACAGGCGGACGGGACCTTCTTAGTTGGTCTGCCAATTTTTATACGCTATTCACATTATTTCTACATTTTGAAAATACATTCTGATCGAGCTACACTTCTTTACATGCTTTTAATGATTTTCAGAAAGAGTCGGTGGGGCGTAAACCGCAAAATAACCTAGTCACAAATCAACTCGAAATAGACCCCACAACAACCCACTCATCACAAACTGGGGGTGGGGGCCCAGCCACGGGCGCTAGTTCAGAACTCTAAGGAGGCATTGGCGTATCATCATATTTCTCATAATTTTCTTACAAATAAGGCTCTGCATCAATTCCGTGTCTCTTAGTATTTGAAATCATTTAATTGGAAACATCATAAGAATTTCTATAGCATTAATTCACGCACATATATTAAAGGGGGGGCGCAGGGTGGACGATATTGCTGCACAACGGATCCGAGTTTCTAAATTCTCGTGGACTTTTAAACAATTGGTAATCCTACATTTATCAATGCTGTAATTTCTTACGTCAGAAGGGGGTTTATATATATTTTCTAATTTTTAGGCCTGTACTCATATATATATATTATTTTTGGGTTATTGTCATTAGTTGGTGTGTATTTTTTAGTTATCATTAATTACCTGATTGGTTAATGATAATTCAATTTTTTTTTATTTGATGGATTATTTTAATTGGAGAAAGTAAATTATATTTTTTAATTTTAGTTATATAATTTAGTTGTTGACGGATAATTATAAGACGTTAATTTTTTTTTATTATTATCCAGACAGGGACAAATTTTTCTTTTTTATTTATTTATTTAATAGAATATTTGGACAGATATACAGATTTTTTTTTATAAAAATAATTTTTTCTTTATATATATTTATATATATATTATTATATATATATAGTGAGAGAGAGAGAGTGAGAGATAGATAGATTAGAATAGGATAGAGAGATTGATAAGATAGAATAGTTAGATAGTATATGATTAGATACGATAGATAGATAGATTAGATAGATAGATAGATAGATGATAGATAGGATAGATAGATGATGATAGATAGATAGATAGATAGGATACCTTCTCTAATGGTTTCTCGTTTGAGAACCCCCACCCTGTAAATGACACATTCATCGGTATGCTTTCACGAATTATTGGCTGCTTCCTTCAGCTGCCTTAGAAAAAAGACATGCAATACCAGTAAACAGGACGTCTGTGTGATTGGTTCAGCCAGTTTGATAAGTGCTACTGCGTTGACTATTGGATAGAAAATAAAAATTGACTTTCATCCAGCACCAGATCGACAATTATAAGACAGTTTTTGTGTAAATGTGTAGAGAGGAGACGGGCAAAGCCTGCCTCACAACGCGTGTTTGGAGGAAACTCCAAACTCACAACGAAGACCAAAGCTGTGGTATATAATGCCTGCGTCACCAGCACGCTTCTATATGGCAGCAAGACATGGACAACCTATGCTAAGCATGAAAGAAGAAAAGAAGACTCAATGCCTTCTATCTACGGTGTCTACGCCACATCCTCGGTACTTCGTTGAAGGACAAAGTGACAAATGTCCAGGTGCTATCACGTGCTGCCGCAAAGCCATGTTTCACACTGCTTGAAAGCGGAGGACTACGTTGGCCTTCCCGCGCCACAATGTCGCCGCATTGTGAGATGGTCGATCCCGGACCAGATACCTGCTTACGGTACCATCCGACAGATGGTTAAAGAACATTTTGGGGCGACCACAGCTGAGGTTGAAAGATGGCGTGCTAGTGAGACATGAGGACACTGGACATAAATCTAGCAACCTGAGGGAGATGAAGCTGACGATCGCACCAAGTAGTGTATGCTGTCTGCGGCGCTATCTCAGACTGAGTGAAAAGAAAGCTCTCACAGCATTAGCAGAAAAGAGGAGTACAAGCGTCAAAAGGAACACTAGGCAAAATAAGTAGCTGAGGGCTGTCACCTCAGGGGCGCATTCCCATAGTCAGTTATGACTGGAAGGGGCTATTATTATTTTTATCATCAAAAAGACAATGCTTCGGACCTAGGGTACTTAACAACAAGAACAAACTGAACGAAAAAAACTGCAATTCTCATTGCAATGCCAATAATATAAAACGTTTTATGACTTGAAATATATTTTGCACCACGAGCTTCGAAAGTTGACATATACAAAAATATGTCAGAGATATTACTACAGCCAAAGATAGTAGTCATCAACATATTCACACTATCAGTAATATCGGCCCTAAGGAACCCATTAAAACAAAAATGGATCGCCTCTTAGAAGCACTAAAGGAAACCAACTATATATTTCAAACAAGTTGAGTTGACAGTAATTCTAAAGGTACGGGTTTTTTTTTTTTTTTTTTTTTCCAAAGTTTTTTTTTCCCAGTACAGGGAATATATTTGATAGACATTTTTTTAAAGGAACCAGTGTGTCCTAATAATATAAAAATTATATATAATTTCCCCCGATCTTCTGGGTATGGAGAAATCTCCTGGGGTAGGGAAGATCGGATTGCCTAGCATTCTCCGATTAGCGCGAAAAAAATAGTTGCACGTTGAAAAAAATCCCCTTGGCTAGTTGGAAATCGACAAAGATTAAGCCGTTACGACCGCTGCCTATGGCAAAATTTATAAAGTCAGGAAAACCTACCCGCCACAAAATATTTATAGAACATGTGTGATTCCAGGCCGGTGACGATAGGGAGTTTCGTGCACTGTGCTGAGATCCTCCTTGTGTGTAACTAAGGAACGAACGAAATCTTTATTTCATCAGGGTAAAGAAAAAAGGCATTATTGCCTTATTACATTTCTGCCCTGCAATACAAATTTTCAGTGTGTTAAAAATTAAAAATATTAACAACTTCAGACAGGAGGAGATTGGAGCACTGATGACGTTGTCCGTGTGCAATGAAGATAGTCATTACAACCAAAACCAAACCAAAGTGCATGTGACATATAATGGAAATTAGCCTACAGTATCCTGACAGTCCTTTCATGACCTCGTAGCGTTCTCATGATTTGCTAGCAAATCCATGCAGTTACAAACATGCGTTTACTCACCTTTTAATCCACGCCTCTTTTCCTGGACATAAACAAAACGAAGTTGTTTTACCAATCCTTTTCGCGACCTGCCATTCATAGCGAGGAGCGAAATACAGGGTACATTTTTATGCCAAGTTTCTCACGCGAGCTGATCTGTCAATCATCGGATTATACGGACAGACTGGCCCGTGGGAAAAACTTACTTACTTAGTACGTTCTTCACCCTTCTACCGTGAGGTGTAGAGGTTTGGAAGAGAGAGCACCAAGACTATCCTAATCGGCTGTCTTCTCTCTGGCCTGGTTCCACTCTAGTCCTCGGTCCCTTCAAAGATTGTCTAATGTTGTCGACTCCAGCGGACTCTGGGTCGTCCTGGGGGTCTGGATCCCTGGCTCTTTGTTTACATGGGAAAACATCGGACCTTTTGAAGTGAGACGCTTATTTTTTTTGTTTATGTTCTTATTTTTTTTTTGGGCAAAAATATATTTCTCCTCGTACCCTTTGATGTTCGTCTATACACCAGGGGAGTTAACTCTTTGATCTTTCATACGCGGGCCAAATCTTGCGGGAAACCCCGTTAGACCGTGATAATTCTTCTGATGTCGATTAGCAACGCTGAGGACAGAGCGACCGTAAAGCCTTTTTATCAGGGAGAACTGTGTTCACAATTCTCCCGATTCACATGGTAATGTGAAGCAGTAACGTCATCTATAGATCAGAGAAGACAATAATATATATAAACGAGTGGTTTTCTTAAACCCGCTATCAGTTGTCGCTCAGATTTAGGATAGTCCCCTAAGCACGTAACTCTAGAACCAATTGTGGAAAGATGTTTTAATAGTATTTCGTGGGGATAGTTTCATTTCTGATTTTGTGGTAATAGAATTTTGCGTTTACGCGTGGTTAACAGGTGTGTTAAGATTTGTAATCCACTATAATTCCACTTGTGATTTTTCTAGCGTTTAAAACGTTAGTGCGAAAAATACATTAACGCCGTAAGCTATTTTTTGTTTGCCCAGATGTGCAGTTATTATGTTAATTTTCCATCACCCGCTGTCTACACAAGAAGAGGGACGGGTTTTTAATAGACTGAAGAATACATAGGGCGTGATGATTAGTGAAGGAAGGGATTCATATTCTATTTTCTTTTTGTGTATTTTATTATAAGTGTCTGTTATGTTGATATCATACGACATAAACAAACAGAACGCCGACAATGTAAGTAGCTTATTAACGACAGGCGATTTTTGTTAGTGTGCGCTCTGGATAAGCTTTAAATAAATAATAGACATTGTACGCCTGATCGTTAACGCAAGCTAGGGCGGGGAGGGCGCATACCTTCACCCTGACCTAGAGTACGCCGCGCTAGCGGCAAGCTAACGCGCAATTGGATAGGCTAAAAACACCGTGTGGCCTTTTAACTTTAATCAGGACTGGACGGAGTGGATGAGAGAGTCGAGTATTGTCTCCTTCCGTTGTACATATATGTAAAGATATATATTTAGTAGCACTTTTTTTTCATTACGTTCTTCTATTTTTAAGCATACCTGATCAAGACGCGACCCCCAGCGGTTTATTTTGGTTCTTTCTTCTCATTTTACTGATTGGTATTAATGTTGTTTTTTTTTATTTTCTTGGCTTACGCTAGTCCCAAGTTCATTTGTGAACAGGATTGGCCAAAGATACGATTGCCATTTTTTAAATGGTGAATTTAACTGGACATATATCCCAGAAATAATTTGTCACATTTTATCAGCACACTGGGTTGTAAAAATAATAACACTATCTGAATTTTGACAGTCGTATCAGCGGATTTATCCAGAAAAGTTACGAATGTTTCAAAATCGCACTCCCCACAGAGCTAGCCGATAGGATTTACCATCATCATCATTTAACAATTGTAACAGTTTTTTAGAAGCTAGAGGTTTCAAAATACTGTGAAAGTGTTTTTCACTGTTTGCTGTGCGAACACAAGATCTCGGTGTTACGTCATTTTACACCCTGGGTATTTATGGGTGCAGGAATTAACAGATATTGTGTGTTGACACAAGTCTAAACTGTTATCATAAAAGGGTACGCATCAGCGTATGTAATAATGATGTATGTAATTAATAATGTCTTAAATTCGTTGCGCACGGAAGAGACCACATAATTTGGTGCGTGAGTATGGGTTCACTAGTAGTTGCTAAATACTGCAGGACGCTGAGTGGGGATGAGACAAAAATGCCCGGTGATACCAGTTAGACGTTAGTTTCTGTTCAAGAGCCCCAATATCCTCGGTGGGGGTATAAGTTGATGATTTGATTTAACTGCCTTCCAAGTGGAAGTTCCTGGTGAGCAGTATAATATTCACTAAGAAGTAATGGTCCTCTCTCTACAAAAATGATAGCGTGCGTTTTATGTTGTATTACCAGTGCGACCTAGTCAGAGCTTATTCGGCGTGTGGATTTGATTGACCCGCTGCTAGCTTCTGTGAGTAACTAGGACTGGTTTAAGAATGAATTGAAGTTGTTTCTACGAAATATGATCCGGCAGTATTGATTACGTTTCGTTAAAAGAGTTGTTGAATTATGCAAAAGGGTAAAGGAATATAAAGAATACCTTTTGCCGTCCAACGGAGTCTACGGCAAGTTTTGGAGGTCCAATCAAGTGGTCTAGTGATGTTTATCAATATATGTACTTTTATATCTGTCATACCTTCGTGAGGATCAACTGTTGCGTCGGCATAATAAACTCATGAACTATAGGATTATTTTATGAGGCCAATCAATTTGGACATTAATGTTATATTGACATTCTACAGAGCTTGATTACAATATGTAACCTGTCAATGTCAGAGTAGGCGCTGCTACTACACGTCCTTTATAGTCTACGTCCACATTGTTGCAAAATAAACTGTTTCTGAAACATTATTTTCTCAATTCAAACCAAGGGTCCAGTGTACTTCCTAAAGTCAATTGACACTATCAGAGTTGACATGCATTTCATTTTAAACCGTTGCCTTTGTCGTTATTCAACATATTCACATTTCGCGTTATCAGCAAAACAACTGTAGTTCATACAATTACTACATACAACACTCGGTTTCTACACTAACTATTAGTCGAGGTTGACATTTGTGCATTCAGGAATACACCTACATAATTTGGCGTTCCTTTCATATAGAATCTTAGTTGTTATAGAGGATGGACTGGGGCCCAATACTTGGATAATACCCTGACATTCTGTATTGTCAGTAATTTGTATTTCAAATGGGATATCACCAAGAATAGGGTATAGCGTATTTGAGGTGGACACGGTATGTCAGAGTGGAGGTATGCGAGTTATGAACAGAGGAGGAGTGAAAATCATTTTTCATTTTGTTACAAATCAATATCAACTTTGATTTGGCATAAAATTTGTTTACTTTAGCTGGGTATAGCTATTTGGTAGGAACTTTGTTTTTTCTTTCCTTACTGTCTATTTCTGTAACATAGTGCTAAGACCTTTGACGCTTTGGGGTTATTAACTTGTTGGGATTTTTTTGTGTCAACATGGGGAGGGCATATTTATTGCTGTTATTTTCCTATGTATGTTAATTCGGTATTCTGATTTTTAATTGGATCTGTCTTTAGATATTCAATGAGTTGTCAAGATTTAATGATTAATAAAAACAACAACACGGAAGAAACTTACCTTTGTGTGTCATGAATAATCGCTGTCAGATACCCATACCCAATATAAACCATAGTTTTTCACGTTTTGTTGTGTCTTGTTTGTCGCAAAGTTGTGTGTGTAATGTTATGTAAGTAAACGTTTACATTTACATGTTATAGGGAGGGGGAAAGATCTGTTGGTACTAAAATTCATGTGGTCTGTTTAGAGATAGGCTGGACTAGAGAAATTACTTATTCCAGAGGGAAAGATCTATTCCTTAAACTATTCACCCCGTGAAATCTACATCTCACACCTTTAACTTATCACGTACTTATCACCATTCCACTCTACCATCAGGACGGGTCGACCATAAAATAACTTTTTTTTCAAACCTATCTAATTTACGAGAGGCCAGTGGATTCCTGATCATTGCAGGGGATATATGGGGGTTATACAAAGCTGGACGATAGACTTGCAAAGTAATTGGAGGAGGAAACGGAAATTGAAACTGACGGCAGGGACAACGTACGGAAGTGGACCACAAAAGCAATTAAACAATAATTGCTTCTAAGAAAAATGGAATAGAGAAAAACTGGAGACCATATATATCAGGAGCCATAGCTTACTGGCTTAGGAGAGCCGTGGTAGCGGCACTGGCTTCCCAGCTTGCGGTCCTGATTCGATCCCCAGTTGGGGGATGGGAGTTTTTAGGCCGCAAAACGGGGCTCCGTGGGCGACCCAGCCTCATGAATTTGGTAAGGCGGCCGGCGTGTGTGCTGACCACATCGCAAATATTTCCCAATATGCCAGTCAATTGGCGTGTAATGGGATCCTTTACCCCTTTTTGTAGCTACTCCTTGCTATGACTATTACACTTATGTGATGGGGTCAGGGGATAATAAACGCCCCAAAATCTCCTGATAGTTCATATTTGTGTTTTTCGCTTCTTCAAGAGGGCCATAATAATGCCTTCATTTCCATGTAAAACGTGATTAACACCCAGAAAAAAGTCATGCGCCAGCCGGCAATTTTCACGATTGCGCCGCGCCGGTGATGTGATGTGGCCAGGCCGAGTACATATAAAGAGAGAGTGAGCCGGCGAAAGACCCTTTTTCGCAAGAGCAGTCCCAGGAGAGGGAACAAACGAAACGAGGCGCCCTGTGTGGGTGGAGATGGAAACAAAGAAATTTTACCAAGCACGTGACGCTATAATTGTTATGCGATTATAATTTGTAGGAGATTACTTTAGTTGTACTGTAGTTTTTTAATTATTAGTATTCAGCGTGGCACCAGTTTCTTAGTGTTTGAGAAGGATAGATAAATAGATGCGTTTCCAAAAGGACCTTTCTTCCAGGGGACACTTTAGGGCTGATTTAGTTTTATAACGTTATAGATGAGTTGAAAATAATGTGTGGGATAGATATTTGCTAGTGTTAGGTCGAAATCACAGCCTGTGGAGAGTTTAGTTAAGCAATTATTGTTCATTCTGCTATAAATGGGCAAGAAAAGCGAATATAGTGTAGGCAACACTATTTCATTCGTCAGGCCGGGGCAGATACAAAAGCAGTATTCTACTAATATTTAACGGTTGGCAAGATGGAAGCCACGGCCACGTGTTAAATGCGCATAAAGGTGGGCGCCTGTGACATCGACAATATCACGCCTATTGTTAATTAAAACGTGAGTGTGTAGGCCTATAATGTTACGCTATTTTATATTGGGTGAATTGACAACGTGGGTGAGAGTCAGGAAATTAATTTATATGTAATTTTTCTTCAGTAATGAAGAGTTAGTATTTCCGTGTTAAATTTCCTTTAGGTGATGTATTGTTAGATTTCTAGTTTTGTTAAGTCAAGAGTAATTTTATTGTATTCTTTGATGGGAATGTTAATTTAGTGTATTTCACGATAATGTGATCATAATTCTACTTGCATATCAGTTAGTGGGTTACTTTGAGGTGAGGATTAGATCATTTTAGATTTCTGGTGGGCGCAATGCCACTCCTTTGTGCGAAAGGGCACTTTGAGACAGAGGTGTTTCTCTTTTTGCTCCTTGCGGAGCATGGAAAGGACCAATGTGGCTGGTTGTCCATTACAAGCCCACAAGAAGCATTTTTATGCTATTGCTGTTGTTGTACTTCGGCTGAGAGAATTAGGGATCGAAGAGGGAAGGCAAACCCGGTCCAAAAAAATGCCGTGCTGAAGTCACAGATTCTCTGTCGCCGAAAGGCGCAAATATCCGCAGCTTCGCTGTAAACGGACACAAAGCAACCAACGTCCTTTTCAGGACGAACTGGAAGAAGAAGTTTCGGGTAAACGATGTGTTTATATGATGAGTCACTTTCCCAATCTCATTCAACTCGAGCTTTACGTAAAGGACATGCTTCAGAATGCAGGGGACGCAATATTGTGGAGATGGGTCATTTGTGATTGGTGATAGTTTATGCTCATTAATAAGATTATTCGTTGTTACTTATAAGTTTTTAATTCTATTTTATGAGGCATTAGCTTTCATTATTATTTAACTATTGAGATATATGTCAGATAATTTATAGAGCACGTAAAGAGGGTTCACTTGGAGATATATATTTTCTCCTTATATATTAATCTTGATTTATGAAGCATGGAGCCATCTATGTGGCTTGGTCTCCTTATGGAGCAAGTTTTTTGGGGGTCACCCAATGTGCTGGCATCCACATGAAGCATTCATATGCGTCTTGTAGTAATGGATTTTCTGTAGCAATCCTGTGTGTTACATATTGGTGAGATTAGTCCAGCCTCATTGCACACATCACACTAGTCTCATTGGGAGTAGAATGTATGAGAAGTGGATGGGTTGTGGTGTGTGTAATAGTGGGAATGTTTCAGGTGGCATGGAAAGGACAGTTTTGCCAGGGTGAGAGAGCATGGTTTTTTTCTCATTATTTAACTATTATGAATTTTTAAGGACTAGTCAGTGCTTTGTTTGCGTTTCAGATTAGCAATTAAGCACTGGCTGGGTAGTTTTGTTTGTTTTGTTTGGGTTTGGTTTACTTGTTTGATGTTTGTTCATTAGTTTGCTTTGTGGGTTTGAGGGGGAGTCACTGACTGGATTGCATCGAAATAAATACAACCCCTGCCTTAGAATCAGAGTTTTTTTGTTGATATTGGGTCTGTTGCGAGTGTGCCAAGAAAGTGATCACATATCACAACAGCATCATCATCATCCTCTCGCCCACGCTATCACACTAAAAAAAGATCACGAGTTAATGTTTTTTTAGACCTGTCCCCTGCAGGAATCCTTGAAAAATGTTGTACATTTAAACTACATTTATGTTTTTTTATTGTGAAAACAAAAAAATGTCTATTCTCTTAGCTTTAATGTGATAAAGCAAAATTAAAATTGTGCATGTTTGTTCCTGAATTATAAATTTTTTGTTTGTGTTTGCATAATTTTCAAACACCCCCCACAATGTTATAAATGTAAATAAATTATTTAAATAAATAAAAAATAAATAAATAAATAAATAATGTGTCGTATAAATATAAATATGTTAATAATATGTCATATATATTTAGTGTATTTATATATTTATATATATAATATAGCGTTATTTTATATATATATATGTATAAATATATGATATTATTATTTATATATATATATATATATATATATATATATATATATATACACACAACTACCGCACAATAAAAAAAAGGATATAATAATAGGAACTGATTGCCTACTATTGATAGCTTTGGTGTCATCGAAAGGAATGATTTCGCTCTGTGACTTGAACTTGTAGTCCGGGTGAAAGACGACACGACCAACCCTAATCAGTTGCTCTTGCTGTGTTTGGGTCACTGGGTCAAGGTCAATTCCGGATACGTTGTATTCTCCAGCCACCACAAGCATTCTGGATGGCGCCTCATCAGGGGTGTTACCAGCACTGAAAAAAGTAGTTATTTATATCATGTGAATAGAGACATCAACCACAAAATCCCAAACACCCCACACCCCCCCCACCCACCCCCCCACCCCCCCCACACCACACCACATCACCACACACACAACACTGGCTCACAGCAGCCAACGCGACACACTTGGCTACAGAACGCAAACTTCAGCTCCCAACACGTGCTGTGTAAATAGTGAAAAGAAAAGTTAAAAGTGAAAAGTGTTATAAAGTGCAAAGAGCACTGGGTATGTAGGACGCACACAAGTCACTGAATGTAGACTGGATTAGAAACGCACAAAACGTCACTCAGCGGGTTACTTATCAGACACACACAAACGCACTGGACACCACAAATATGTAGGATGTATGTGAAGGACACAACGTCACTGGATATGTAGAAAACGACTAACGTCACTGTATATGTAGGAACATCACTAGGACACACAAAACTGTCATAATTTATAGAATGGTGACCACAAACGTCACTCGTTATGTAGGACGTACAAACGTCAACTGTATATGTAGGACACACGCACAAATAGTACAAACAAACTGGATATGTATGCAGAACACACAAACGTCACTGGATATGTAGGACACACAAACGTCACTGGATATGTAGGACACACAAACATCACTGGATATGTAATGTAGAACATACAAACGTCACTGGATATGTAAGACACACAAACATCACTGGATATGTAATACACATAACGACACCGGGACAGGTAGAAACACACTAACGACAGTGTGTGTTGACGCAGGGTTCGAAAATTTGGCACTATGGTTGGAGCTACCATCCACCCAAACTTCTTCTTGATTTTAGGCACGTCCATTATCATCTTATTTATTCTAGTTTTCTGTCGCTGCTAGCATGTCACTTTGATCTGACAAGTTAACTCCCTTGTTTTTCCCGCGAAAGTGACAAGAAGAGATGAAAGGTCTTTTAATTCTGGTAAGAATGTCTTCATTACGCGACTTCAACGATTCTCGCTGGGCGGCAAAAACTCCCATGTGTTTTTTGATCCCAGGGAAAGTCTGGGACCCCTCGCAGCCTAAGAGCGGAACGCTCTGTTTTGCAATCCTTTTTGTTAGTGCGTCGCCCAATAGAATCCTCAGGGAGACGTTACGATTGTTTTTTCTTCGTTCTCTGTACAGTTGTCCGAACACCTGCGGCCCGATTTACAGTATATAATCTGTCCCATTCTGTCTGTAAATGCTTTCAGTCCCTGGAACTTCTGTCGTGAGGTGGTAGAGATTTTGTGCAGTTTGCCAGCTAATTTAGTGGGAAATTCTTCGCAATCTCGGTAAGAATCCTTAAGTAACTTGGTAGTTGTTATTTTTACCTTTGGATTTAGACTTAGTCAGAGTAAGTTCATTTATAGTGGGTTCTAGGAATTTTGAGGCGCGGCCATTACCCAACAAACACTAGAAACCTTTTTTTTAAAGGAAATTGTGTTTGTATGCCACTTACGGATTTCTTTAAAGCGAAATGGTTTGTGTAACTTTAGATGCTCCACAAAAGCCTATAAAGAGAACCTCCTTAATCACGAAGTGTACATATATCTGACTTGTTTCACTAAAAGAATAATTCCCCTCTCGAAGGAATTCTTTTTAACACAGAGTGTAACCATAAGCGATTGTTTTTTTTTTCTGACTTCCGTTGCAGATCTTTATAATTTTTTCCACACCATGTAACTTTAATTTAATTGATTACTTGTCTACTGTATGGATACATTAACTCATTTAGAGATTTACCCAAAGTAGCCTTAAATGTTGTCAAATGTAGTGCATGTAAATATGACAGTATGAAGTGTGTCGCAGCCTGGTGAGATAATCTTAGACGAGCCTTGCGATTTTGATTAGACGCCTGTGTGTTAGACAGAACAGACAGATACGTTATGAGGTCAGTTACGCACCAGGTAGATGGGGCTGGAATGTTTACCTACCAAAACCCACCCCCCGCCAGCCGCGGGTAACCACTGATTACGCAAGTTGCGAATTTATCTGATCGACCTGCACTGTCACAAAATAACTTTTGGGTCGTTCTCATGTCGCTCTCTTGTTCACTACGGCCGCATCCTGGACATTTGTTGTATAGATTATTTACGTGTTTCAGTGACCGGCACCCTTTTTCTTTCTCTGCACTGTAGCAGATATTTTGTATTTTCTTTCTTACACCCCTCTCAGGGATAAGTCTTCACGACCGTTTGTTACCGATCCCTTCCCTAAACATTTGCAGGAACGGCTGAGATAATATTATCGACAACCGTGTTGGTTTATTTCGACAGCGGCCGACATCAGACATCAGCTTAACACTAAATCGCCCAGCGAATGTGTTTAATTGCTGATAATGCCAGACTGCGCTCGTCGCCAAGCTGGTAATACGGGATGACATATTTTGGACAGACAGGACTGACAAGATTACTTTCGATAAAGTAATAAGATGTCACATCTTACACACATTGCTGAGAGAGTTTACCGATGTGTTTGTGAGTTGGTACACAAGGCATTGGAGGTTTGATTGCCATAAATGGGAAACGTTACCTTTGCATCACGCGCAAACTTATTCCATGTCGGAATATTTTGAAATTTTCCCACCCAACATTTTTGTTTGAAACGATTGGCGCTTTCTTAGCTTCGTTACAAACAGATTCGGGTGTAGGACAGGAATATAACCTGACGCGTTTCAGAGTTAAGACACTGTAAGATTCACGCTTGCCAAGACAAAACCAGACCCTACCAGATTGAAGTCTGGAATTTAGAATTTCCATTTTTCAGTCCGGACTTTGTGGAACAATCTTGAAGGACTTACATAGCTCAGGAAAACCATTTTAATTAGGAAGGCTGAGGAAACTGAAACACACGGAATCATAGAGGGAATAATCTTATAAAAGTAACGACCCCAAGAATACGTGTAAGAGACCTAATAACGTGCCTTAACTTCATTCGTCTGAGCAAAATGTCTGTGAGCCAAGATTGGCGTAAGTTGTCATTTTACATTGCATATTTTTCGTTACTAACGTTTGAACTAATATGTATATATTGCCATGTGAATATTAATATGTGAAAATCGCCAGTGGATGTCCAAGTCATTTGAGGCTAGCAACCTCAGCATATAGAATGATGATTTCATGAACCACCACTGCAAGGACTGATGACTGCTTTAATGCTAGCTCCTTACAGAGAACTAAAAGTGTCGGTAGTCCCAAACTCCATTTGGAGCAGGGAGGGAAAGATGAAAGAAATGATTTACATTCTAAGAATAATACTTACAGTTTCAAACCAGTGGAAATGTCTATGTAAACATATTCACTTTAAAGTTAATGAAAGTTTCAAACTTTTCAATCAGTGTAAATGTAAATGAAAACAGATTCAGTTTATATTGTGAGCACTTTTCAAACAGTGGAGATGTAAATGTAAACATATTATATCTGTACTATTAACCTTTACATTTAAATGTAAAGTAAGGATAAAGATATTCAATTTAAATGTAAAGAAAGTTTTTTCTCTCGAGTTGATTAACTTTATATCTCATCGAGGGTAAATTCTGAGATAGATGGATGGCAGAATAGGAGAAAGAGGACACATAAGTATTGGGCCGGAAAACGCAATACCCAGGACAGCGTTTCGTTTTTATTCTTTTAACATCGTTGTTGGTGGGTTGGTTACCAGTGAAGGTTCTAATCTCTGGAAACAAAGTGAGGGTAGATGTGGACTGACGTAGAAGAAACGCGGGACCAGCTTGGCAGTTACTCCTTGATTGTTCTTGGAACGTGCTGCAACCTTTAAGCTTAACCAGAGACGAGAGAACGACCTTTGACCTATCTGCACAGAATCAGACAGAACCCCTCAGCGGGAATTAGCAGAAACTACTATTGTCATTTAGGTGAAACCTATAAGCTGCCAAAGTGAACTTTTTTTTTCATAAAACCTACAATTCATTCAATGATGAAACATTTTTCTTCTTAAACTTTTCAAATTATTTTAACCCATGTTTAAAACTAAATGATTATTAAAATCTGGTATTTATTAATATACACATTTAAACTTCGCTGTTTAATCATTTTAAATGTACTGCTCATGTTTGTCTCAGTCAAATTACTAAACACACTCTAAACACAGCTAAACCAGTATAAGAAGAATTTCCAATGAGTAAATCCGGGTGGGGGTTGACGAGCTAAAAAATAATAATTGCTTAATCATTCACAAAAGTTTTGTCGGCAGATCGTTGGTGAATTATACGTGCTCAACAAATGAAGCATTGTTTTTGCTTTTCTGAATATCTTGTGAAACACCATTGGGATAGAAGCATCAATAATCTTCTATTACATCTCTGCCGAGAGTAATCTTGTGCGAAGGTAGACACCCTTAGACGACCCACTTTAGATACTCTTGCGTTTTTCGCCACTGTTGGACCGCTACTGCAAAGCAGGGGAGGCAAACCAGTGAACATGCACATTTCACCTACAGGCTCACTCGTCTATTTAGCGGTCCAGTGAGAAGGAACGAGGGAGAGGGTGAGAGATAAACTGTGGGATATCGTGGGAAATGGTTGTAATAAGTTTTAATCTGTACCTGTTTATGCAATTGTTTTGTTTTTCGACGTTGTAAAACGTTTATCCTGGCTTGGTGTTCATAGATTTTGTAATATGATTTCATTTCAGCGAGAACGGATTAACTTCGACTGAGTTAAGGGTACCTCTGAGCCTTCGCCGGATTTGCCTTCTTGGGAAAGGCAGGACAAATCATCAACCCAATTTACATTGGGTGTTCCCCACAAAACTACAGTTGTTTATTTTACCCAGCACCCTTATACGGTACATTTGTGATCCCGTACTGGGAATTTTACGCACACCCCGCAAAGCAAGTAGTAGAGCGCCCATGCTTCACTGGCATCAACTACATAAAGCTATACATTATCGCCACGTCTAACTTCTTGTAAACCATCGCCTGCTCTACTACTTCATCCAAATTATCACGCGCAGTCACAGGAGGGGGCCGGCCTGCTCAAATAGTGGAAATTATTACCTCCAACGCATATTTAATCTTGAGTGTATTCATCGTCACCTACCCTTTAGATCCTGCATTTATAGCACACCTGTACACCTAGAGGACTTAAACAAATTTGTCCTGGAAATTTGTTTTTGTTGGGGAGTTATAGATTGGGTTGTTTCCACGGATTGTCAGCAGCATATGGAGAGGAAAGGGTGATCATCTCTACGTCTGCGATCCGCAAAACAGCGGTAATACAAGCGGAATATAAACACAAGTGGACCGACGAAGAAGGACATTTGGGAATTGCACTCAGTTCAACATTGGTGAGGGGGGAGCTTGAACTAACTGCGGGATAGAGTCATTAAGTTGGATTAAACAGCTGTGTTGCTGACCAGAAGAAGTCAGCGGGATAAGTGGATTTGTGTAAGGACTTCTTTATTCCAGGGTTTCCTGCAGAATGAGTAGTGGAGATATCAAGCCTAATAATAAAAGTGGGAGTTGAATTATGAGAAGGGAGAGCCAAACTCCTTGGTACCAATCTAGTTTGTTATTCTTATGATTCTTATTATTACAAGCATTGTTGTCCCCAGATTGTTGTTTAACCGTATTTTTTATGACTTGGTTGGTTTGTTATTTGACAATTTTCTTGGGTTTTGCCATAGTTTTTTTTTTTGTTTGTTAATAAATTAGAACACTAATCGCGGATCAGACTACTTTAGCCAATCTATTACTTGTCCTTGATTGTTTGTGGAGATCATTAACGTGCAACTGTACCTTACTCTTTAGCAGAGAGAGAGGGAGAGAGAGAAAAGAGTGAGAGAGAGGTGGAGTGAAGTAGCTTAGAACATAGTCATTAAGTGGCAGGAGGGTAGAGTCGTTATCTGAACTCGTACTGCTGATAGCTATAATTCACTTTATCCACATTAGACACTATAGCTCATCTATCTTATCAGTTGTCACTCAGACTTTTGTCTTGTCTTAGACGTCACTCAGAATTTTTGTCTTGTTTCAGACAGACTCTGAAAACCACTCGTGACACAGTGGAATAAAAGTTTAAAATTAGGATGTTAGAAATGATAATTACAAAAACAAATGAATACATTAATCACAAGATGGACAGGTCTATATTAGTAGTTTTTAGAGGATTGAGCAAGTCATCTTCTTCTCCGCTCACTCTCATAAAATCTCATCTCTCTCTCTCTCTCTCTCTCTCTCTCTCTCTCTCTCTCTCTCACACACACACACACACACACATAAAGTTTTATCATCTTCATGGCATTGTAATGCTGGTGTGCCTGTGGATTTCCTACCCACGCCTGGTAGAAGCCAGAAGTGTACTGTGCCAGCTCTACAGGAGATAAACGGGGTGTTTCTGCATCTCCCTGAGATACGTAGCCAAGGTGCTCATTCCCCGCCATCATGTTACCTGATGATTACGCAGATGGGCCATGGGAAACACTTGGAGAGAGGTTTACATACATATTGCCGGTCCTGATACCATTGACAATATCATCCATTATATAAGGAGAGATCAGAGCACCATTTTTCGGCTCAGATCACAACATATACCACGCAACAGTCACTTGAAAAGAATCTAACAACAACACTCTCCAGAGTGCTAGCTATGTAACTACCCCTACGACACTGTTGACCACCAACTCCTTCCTCCGAGGTCAGATAGTGGAACACCTTGTACGGAGAAACAAAAAAACTCGCGAAAACATGCCAGATATCAGTACGTGACATTAGGTCGAAGGGCGTGAGAGAGCCCGAAAGCACCGCTGGATCAATAACAATAACCACAGCTCTCATAAAGTTAGCGGTCGGTCTCATGCTTCTCTCATCACTATACAGTTTTTCCACCAACTAAAGGTGGCGAAGAGCACGATGTCGATCAACTTCTTTCGAAGAGTCGACGTCACAGGAGGAGAAATTCTATTGTTTGCTAGTCTTCCTCACATGGGCATGTGCCAAACTGCTCAAGTTTTTATTTGTTTTTCGAACAGATGGTTTTTGAATCTTCAGTGGCCAAATTTATTTGGTTCTCATGTACCTAGGTTTGGTTTCTCTCTATGCCATTTTTCTTGTAATCTATTTTATTTTATTATAGATATCTCTTCATACAATGTCCTGTCCTGAACTCGATCTGCCTTTTCATTTTCATACATAAACTTACTTACTTACTTACTTACTTACTTACTTACTTAGTTGTTCCTCTCCTACCGTGGGGTGTCAAAGTTTACCAGAGAGAACGTCATACTGTCCTTTCACCGATCTTCCTCCTGGCCAGGTTCCATCTTACTCCTGGCCTGGTTCCATCTTCCTCCTGGCCTGGTTCCATCTTCCTCCTGGCCTGGTTCCATCTTCCTCCTGGCCTGGTTCCATCTTCCTCCTGGCCTGGTTCCATCTTCCTCCTGGCCTGGTTCCATCTTCCTCCTGGCCTGGTTCCATCTTCCTCCTGGCCTGGTTCCATCTTCCTCCTGGCCTGGTTCCAATCTCGGTCATTTAGGGATTGTCTAATGCTGTCCTCCCATCTAACTCTGGGATATCTTCACGACAGAAAGGGATACCAAATTAAATGCTAAATCACATTAAAACTAAAAGTAAGAACAAGCTCCCTTCAGGAAATAATAAATATAAATGACAGAAAGATATATCGCCACAAATATTGAAAGATGAAATTATTATTTCAGTAACGAAACTGGGAAATAACGAAACAAAAACTGAAATCTGCAACCACATCAACTAACTCGGCTCTACAGGAAAATTAATTGCATCACTAGTCAATACCAGACTTTTGTAGCACGTAGAAAGAAAAAAACAATGGATTAGAAAAACACAAAAACAAAGCAATAGATTACACCCTAACAGGCTTTACCCAGACGACAGTGATCAACAGAGACCAAAATAATACAGGGGATTGAAGATTCTTTCCATGAAAGGATAAAACATACTGGCAGTCTGTGTAAACAAAGAGAGAGCGTTTGATAAAGTGTGAAGAGCTAGGATAATGCACACAAACACAAATAAATAAAAAATGAACAATGCTTAGACGTGCTGATTAGTACAAAAATAGTTTTGTAAAGAGCATTAAAACCCAACTCAAGCGAAGGGCAAGGAAGGTCCTCTTCCTGGCGCAAGATTTGCAGAACATTAAGAAATAATCAGGATTGATAGAGACAGTACTAATAATTAAGGATTTTACACCAGAACAGTTAATCTGTCGACTTTAAGGATTCGAGAGACTGTGCAGATAGAACGGACTTGAGGATAAATTATTTCCGCGACAGATAAAACACCACTGAAAATAATGATCTAAACAGCACAACAGCCACAAAAGTAGACATGGAGTCATGTGTGGTAAGGGCTCAGAGAGAGATTAGAGCGAGGGGAGATGACGTGGGGGAGGCGAGTTGAATGAAGGAAAGTAGACAGTAGAAAGTATATTGAGTTATAGTGAAATTCGTTCCATTGGATGATTTTCCAATTATGCACCTTATACATTGTGCATTTCTTATGATTCTTGGCCAAAGCGGCAGTCTGCGTGTGTCATTGTGTTTATGATAAAGTTTGTGACATAAAGTCGTCGGATATCGTGCTTATGTGTTGGAGTTCAGTGATTTAACATTAGCTGTGAATAACGAGCAATGTATGTCGCTCCATGTATAATGTAATATATATATTTGTCAATGTGCACTCACAGCTAAGCACTTGACAGTACTGGTGATGGCCTTATGTGGTTTCTCTGCTGCTCATAGGTTGAGCATCTTTCAAGCCAATTCAAGAATACGTTCTCAAACAACAGAAATACAAGAACACGTTTTCTAACAACATAAATACAAGAATACGTTCTCTAACAACAGAAATACAAGAACACGTTTTCTAACAACATAAATACAAGAACACGTTCTCTAACAACAGAAATACAAGAACACGTTCTCTAACAACATAAATACAAGAACACGTTCTCTAACAACAGAAATACAAGAACACGTTCTCTAACAACAGAAATACAAGAACACGTTCTCTAACAGCCGAAAAACAAGAACTTGTTCTCTCACAGCAGAGATACAAGAACACGTTCTTAAATGATGATAGGAAACTCTTTACAGAGCGATACAACAGGAAGCAATCTGATCATCAGAAGAAGTCCCCCCGTCCGACAAGTGTTTCGGCCCTATATACTCCTTTACACTCTAAGGGGGGCGGGCCCACTTTGGTCATGACTCCCAAGCGTCTCAGCTTCCTGTTGTCTTGCATCGAAAATGAACCCATTTCACTTATGGTAGCAACTTTAAATTCCACAACTCCGCCAGCCGTGGAGGCAATTGTGAAAGTAACAAAGAGAAGACAAATTATTCCGTTCGTTCCGTCGCACACACTGAGACACCAGCGCGAAGTCAACGAGTCGCCACTGCGCGTTCCCCACTGGACTTTTGATACTGACACCCCTTATAGTATACACCGCTTGTCGCCCCTGAGTCGCAGCCCGTTCACTAGTCCACCACAAACCTCAGCGTATTGTGGACTTAGAAAAATTCCTGGTGTTTTCTGTACCGCAGCGTTTATTGTTACGATCTCCATTCCCCATTGCGGTTGTTCCACAGCCAGCCTGATGCCTTTTCGGCAGTTTCACTAAGCCTCTTCAGGGCCCTTGTTCTCGACTGTCCCCTCAGCCCCAACAGTTTCAATAGATCATACACTGATGCAGCCACAAGCCCTCTTGCGCCCACTTCAACAGCCATGACCCTTGCAGTGAACCCATCGTGTCTCAGATCCGCGGCCAGATCACTATACTTGGCCGCTTTGAACGAATGTTGCTCATCTAATCTGGATTCAAATGGCACGGTCAGTTCAATCAGTATGACCTGAAGCGTTGCTGCAGAATGAAGCACTATATCCGGCCGTCTCCGCGATTTTCGGATACTCTCTGGATATGCCCCTCGTCCAGGTAGGTCTACCGCCATCTCCCAATCATTTGCACAATCAAGAAGAGATGGTAAACTGCTACCAGGTTTATTCGGTTTGGGGGTGTGCTGACTTTCCTGCCCTCAGAAAGTATGTGTTTGCGGTGTCTGGCCGGACTTTGCTATTCGCCTTCATTCTTGCCAGATCTATTGTCGCAGCAAGCTCATTTAGCACTTTGTTATGGCGCCAAGTGTATCGCCCTTGCCCTAATGACACCTTACACGCTGAGAGCACGTGTTCAAGTGTCTGCCTCCCCTGGCACAGGGGGCACTGCTCATCATCCGACTTTCCCCATTTCACAAGGTTGGTGGCCGATGGCAGCAGGTCATACAGTGATCTGACAACGAAGCTGAGCCTAAGAGGTGCCATATGCCATATATCATTCCATGTCAAGGACCTCTGCAGGGCTCCTTCCCATGTAGTCCATTGGCCTTGTTGGACCTGCTGCACTGCTTTTTGCAACCTCTTATCATTCTCAGCTTCTCGTATCTCCTGAACTACCATGTCTCTGCGCTCCCTGCTTGATGCCTTGGACCACCATCGGATGTCTCCATGACCAAATCCCCGTCTATTCGTTTGTGTGTATCCGATTACCTCCTCAGTTTGAGTGACTCTTGGGCAGCATCAACAGCTTCTTCCACTTTCCACTTCCTTCCCGTTTTCAGTGTGGGCTGAATGGACTTAACCACGTCATTAGCTGACTCGCGTAGCATCATTGCAAGCCTTGCCTTTCCAACTTTGTACTCTTCAACAACTGACTTGAAAGGAAGCAGAAGTTTTGACTTTTTGCAGTACAGTGCTACATCTGACAGACCTGGTGGTACTCCTAGCCATTTTCTCATGAACTTGTTGACCTTCTGCTCTATGGCTTCCACTGTACTTGTGCTTATTTCATATATAAGCAGTGGCCACAGCAACTTTGGTATCAACATGAACTGGAGGCACCACAGTTTGAACTTCCCAGGAGTCTGCTTTGGTCTATGATCTGTAGCCCCTCTGTCTGCCATTTCTATTGTCTGTTGCACTGCCTTTGAGTCTTTTAATGAGGCATCGTACACCCTGCCAAGACTTTTAACAGGTTCCTCAATGACAGTAGGGATTCTTTGGTTGGAAACCGTGAATATGACCTCTGCTATCTTCCCTTTCCTGACTGATAGGCTTCTCGACTTCTTGGGTTTGAAGCTCATTCTGCACCAGCTGACTAGTTCATCCAGGCGTGCTAACATCCTCCGGGCCTGATGTTCATCTGATGTCAGAATTGTTGTGTCATCCATGAATGCTTTGAGCGGTGGCATGAGACACATTCCACCGAGCTTTGGACCTATAGCCATTCCTTCAGCCGCATTGAGGATTACCTGCATAGCCATCACGAATAGTATCGGAGAGATGGTACATCCCATCGCAATTCCAACTTCAAGGCCAATCCACTTCGTTGTGTACTCTCTGGTTGAAAATCTGACAGCAAAACCCTGCGAAAATACAGCTTCAGCATTGCTGCAATCTCTTGTGGAACATGATACATTTCTAGGGCCTGCCACAACATCTGGTGTGGAACGGATCCATAAGCATTTGCTAAATCCAACCAGATTACATGGAGGTTTGTTCTGTCAGACTTTGCCTTTTGGATTGCTTCCCATATCATTGTGGCATGCTCTAGACATCCTGGTGTACCTGGGATACCTCCTTTCTGAATGGTAGTGTCAATGTACCCATTTGCCAGGAGGTATGTAGTGAGTCTTTTCGCCATCACTGAGAAGAATATCTTCCCTTCCACATTGAGTAGTGAGATTGGCCTGAACTGACTGATGTCTGTGGAATTTTGCTCCTTCGGGATGTAGACTCCGTTCGCCTTTCTCCATTCCTTGCTTACAAGCTGGGTTTTCCACGCACTCTTCAGTAAACGAAGCAGTCGTTTGAGCACCTCAGGGCATCTCTTTTACACCACATATGGAAACACCATTAGGACCTGGAGCTGACTTGGATCGTGCTTTCTGGACGATGCTTGCTACTTCATTGCACCGTTGGGGGCTTGGTGTTAAATTCAGCTCCTGGCTTACTCGGCCATTTAAGGCCTGCCATGCTGCTGAGCGGCTCATCTTTGCGACCATCTGAATATGTCATTCCAAGGTGTTCTTCCAGGTCTTCTTTCCTGATGTTTAGCGTACAGACCGTGGCTGCTCAAACAGTTCTTTGGCAAACTTGAAGGGCTCCCTGAAGAATCTTTTCCCTATCCATTCGAGTCTACCTTTTTTCCAGCCGTTGTTCAGAGCTCGAAGTCCGTGTAACGGGTCTGGTCGATTCCATTGAGGCACCTGTGGATTCATCATTCTCCCCCCTTTCGGTGAATCCTGGGGGCATCTATCGTTTTTGGGTTCTATAGCAATTGAATACAGCTTGCGGGTTGCTACCCCGGTCAGCCGGTTTCTAGTCTTTCCCAGTGTCATCTGTCTTTCCAGAAGTCAATCGGTCTTTTCCCGATTGTCACTGGTTTGACCATGTAACTATGATAGGAAACAGTATAGCAAGAAGAGCGAATTCTCTAACAAGAGGAACAGGGGGGAAAAAAACACACTGATAACAGATACAAGAAACAGGAAATATTTTAACAGGTGAAATAAAAACAAGATTGTTGGAGCAACAGTTACAGAAAAAACAGCATTTTCAGCTACCACCAACCTGAGTACACAGAAAGGAGAGGTCAAAATCCACCATGGGTCAATGATCGTGCCTTGACAAGCATGAGACGTTCCCTTGTATGTTAGCCCATCCGCTTCCCTCAGCTTGGTCCTGACACAAGATTCAGTCATCAGTCTCACAGTTTTGTTAGTTTCTACATCATGTGCCTTATTAGCATCAGTGAATATGACTGCGTTTATTATGACTGTGTTTTTATGACTGTGTTTTATGACTGTGTTTTTATGACTGTGGCTATGATTATGCTACACTATGACTGTGATTACGATTGTGTTTGTTTATTAATGTGATTGTGATTATGTTTGGTTATGAATGTGATTGATTATTTTTGTGATGACGATTGTGTTTGATTATAAATGTGGTTATGATTGTGAGTGATTATAGATGTGATTATGATTATGCTGGATTATGAGTGTGATTAACTCTGTGCTTGATTATGACTCCGATTAACTCTGTGCTTGATTATGACTGTGATTAACTCTATGCTGTATTATGACTGTGATTAACTCTGTGCTTGATTATGACTGTGATTAACTCTGTGCTGGATTATGACTGTGATTAACTTTCTGCTGGATTATGACTGTGATTAACTCTCTGCTGGATTATGATGTTACTAACTCTGTGCTTCATTACGACTGTGATTAACTTTGTGCTTCATTATGACTGTGATTAACTCTGTGCTTGATTATAACTGTGATTAACTCTGTTCTTGATTATGACTGTGATTAACTGTGTGCTTAATTATAACTGCGATTATGATTGTGCTTGATTATGACTGTAATTATGACTGTAATTATGACTGTAATTCATCATGACTGTGATTATGATTGTATTAGTTTATGAATGTGATTGTGGTTATGTTTGGTAATTAATGTGATTATGATTGGGCATAACTACGGCTGTGATGTTGATTGTGTTTGATTATGAATGTGGTTATGATTGTGAGTGGTTATGAATGTGATTATAATTACGCTCCTTTATGAATGTAATTAAGTCTGTGTTTGAATATGACTGCGATTATGATTGTGCTTGATTATGATTGTTATTGATAATGACCATGATTATAATTATGTCTGATTATGACTGGATTATGATTGCAATTATTATGGCTGGGATTTTGATTTTCCTGGATTGTGACTGTCATTATGACTGTGATTATGATTATGACTGTGATTGTGACTGATTATGATTGTGCTTGATCATGATTGTGATTGTGTTTGATTAGGATTAAGATTGCCATTTATTATGGCTATGATTAGTATTTTGTTTGATTGTGATTGTGATTAATTATAACTGTGATGATGATTGTGAATGTAATTGTGTACGATTATGACTGTGATTATGGTGTGCCTGATTATGACTGTTATTATAATTGTGCATGATTACGATTGTGATTGTCATTGAGCTTCATTATGATTGTACTTGATTATGACTGTGATTGTAATGTGCTATGACTGTGATTGTAATGTACTATGACTGTGATTGTAATGTACTATGACTGTGATTGTAATATACTATGACTGTGCTTGATTACGATTGTTATTTTGATTGTGATTGATTATGACTGTAATTGTAATGTACTATGACTGTGATTGTAATGTACTATGACTGTGTTATGCACTATGACTGTGCTTGATTACGATTGTTATTTTGATTGTAATTGATTATGACTGTGATTATGATTTTCATTGAGTATGATTGTGACTATTATTTTGCTTGATTATCATTGTGATTATGGTTGTGATTAAATATGACTGAAATTATGATTTTACTTGATTATGGCTGTGATGATCATTATCATCATAATTAACATCATCATTATTATCATTACCAACACCATTATAATCATCATTATTACTATCATCATCATCGTCGTCACCATTATCATCATTAACATTATCATTATAATAATAATCGTCATCATCATCATTATCATCATCATCATCATCAGGATCATCATCATCATCATCTCATATTTCGCTCATGTTGGAACATGAAGCTAACCCTACAGATTGTCCCCTGTAGAAAACTCGCCAAAACACACACGTCTGTAGCAGTGATTTACGTAGCAATGTGCTTGAAATAGTGAGGTTGTCATCTCTACACCGCACATGTTTGACTTATGGCACTTATTATTATTAGAAAATTAGTTAGCATGACCTAATGTCACTAGAAAATGAAACAGACAGGTATGCCAATTAAAAAAAAAGAAAACCTATTACTTACATGACTGTAAATATAAAAATTTAGTACAACATATTATTATAATATATAAACAAAATGCGTTGCAAATCAATTATATAAATTTATACTTACTTACTTACTTACTTAGTCGTTCCCCTTCTACCGTGAGGTGAAGAGGTTTGGAAGAGAGAGCGCCAGACCATTCTATCAGCTGTCTTCTTCCTGGCCTGGTTCCATTCTAGTCCTCGGTCCTTCAAAGATTGTCTAATGTTGTCCTCCCAGCGGACTCTGGGTCGTCCTGGAGGTCTGGATCCCTGGCTCTTTGTTTCCCATGCTTGTCGTGGTAGCCGATCTTCTCCCATTCTGCAGACATGGCCAAACCATCTTAGTTGGGACTGTTCTATTTGGGTCTGCAGCGGATGGGATTTTAGGCCTTGACGGATCGTCTGGTTGCGGACCATGTCTCTTCTTATATAAATTTATTAATATATTTATGATAGATTCCATTATAATGTATATTATATTAACAATCAATTAATTAATTATTAAACTTATAATTATATTATATTAATCTAATGTAATACAGTAATATTATATTATATTATATTACTCTTATGTAACAATATAAATCAATCAATCAATACCCTTTAGCTCCCCAAGGAGCATAGGCCTTCAACAAACACATGCCAAGTCTTCCTGTCCTGTACCATCCGCTCAAGTTCTTTCCATGTTTTCCTCATCATTTTCACCTCTGTATCCAGTTCTCTTCTCCATGTGTTTTTTGGTCTACCTCTGCCTCTCTTTCCCTGGGGATTCCAGAACAAGGACTGCCTTGTAATGCTATCAACAGGTTTCCTCAATGTCTGTTCTATCCATCGCCAGCGTCTTCTTCTCACTTCTTGCTCCACTGGCACTTGTCTGGTTCTTGTCATCAATTCCACATTTGTGACTTTGTCATACCATTTCAGTCCTTCTATTCTACACAAGCACCCGTTTATAAAAGTTTGTAGCTTTTTGGTTGTTGTTTTTGTTGCTCTCCGTGCCTCAGAGCTATACAATAGGACTGACTTGACATTTGAGTTGAAGATTCTTATTTTCCTGTTGGACTTGATTTCTCTACCAAGATATGTGTACGATTCTATATCCTTTAGTGTTGTTTCTTCAAGTTCAATATTGTTATCATTTCTTGCATTAATTCTCATAATCTTTGTCTTGTCCCATTGTATTTTCAGGCACACTTGTTGTGACCTCTCATCGAGAATTTTCATTTTCTCTTGCATCTGATTATGGTTATGGGACAGAAGAGCCAAGTCATCTGCAAAATCCAGATCATCAAGCTGTTTAGTCAGATTCCACTGGATTCCATTTCTGTTGTGTGATGTCGATGTTTTCATAACCCAATCTATTGCTAGTAAGAAAAGAAATGGAAACAAGAGGCTTACCTGTCTCACTACCATTCTAATCCTAAACGGTTCTGTAAGTTGTCCTTCATGAAGAACTCTGCATGTCATGTCTTCATAGGTCTTCCTTATTAAGTTAACGATCTTCATGGGAACTCAATAATGTCTCATCAGTTTCCAAAGTGATTCTCTGTCTATACTGTCAAATGCCTTTTCGTAAACCACAAATCCAATGTATAGTGGTGAATTCCATTCCAGACTTTGTTCAACTATTATTCTCAATGTAGCTATCTGGTCTGTACAGGATCTGTTTTGTCGAAAACCTGCTTGTTCATTTCTCAGTTGCTTGTCTATTGTCTCTTTTAATCTCTCAATGATGATTCTGTTTAATACTTTTCCTGGCACTGATAGCAACATTATTCCTCTATAATTTGTGCACTCTTGTAAATTTCTATTTTTAGACAACTCGACCAGACATCCTACCTTCCATTCTGCCAGTATTTCTTCTCTCTCCCAGACTTTGCCAAGTAGTTTGTATAATATCTCTCTAGAGGTTTAAGTTTCTGTTTTGATGGCCTCTGCTGGAATGCCGTCTGGACCAGTTACTTGTCCATCTTTCAGAAGCTTTATGGCTTTCTTTATTTCTTCTCTGCTTGGTTTTTCACAACTGATTTGTAGCTCATCTTCTGCAGGCTGGATGTCTGGGGGATTAGTTGGAGCTGGTCTATTGAGAAGTTCCTCAAAATGTTCTGTCCATCTTTGCATTTGTTCTTGTATATTTCTAAGCAATTTTCCATTCTTATCTTTTATGAGGCCATTTGCTTTCTTATATTTCCCTGTTAGCTTCTTTGTGTTGTTGTACAGGTCCCTCTTATTTCCTTTGGCTGCAGCTGTCGTACAGATAGGTTGGGGGTTATTTTTGGCCCGTCTGAGTAGAGTGGATGGTTATAGGTACGTGAGAAAGGTGTGAGAAATAGATTTCACGGGTGGTAGCTTAAGGAAAAAGATATGTCTCTAGAATGAGTAAGTTTCTCTATTCCAGCCTATCTATACGACTATAATTTAGTACAAAACAACCTTACCATCCTCATACATATAAATATAAGTTTAACTACACACACACACACAGCTATGTGGCAACATGACACACAAACGTGAAAAACTACGGTTATATGGGTATGGGTCTGACCAACACACAAAGGTAAGTTTCTTTGTTGTTTATTATCATTTTGCTTGACAACATCAATATCTAAATAAAGATCAAATAAAATCAGACTTACATACATATGAAATAGTAGAATAAATGCGCCCTCCCCCTATGGACAAAATAACCCAAAAGTTAATAACCCAAAGGGCGAAGGTTAGCACTATGTTACAGAGTAGACAGTAAAGTAAACAAGTTCCTACTATATGCTACCCAGGAAGTAAACAAGTTTAAGCAAATCCAATGTTGGTAAATTCCCTGAAACAAAGAAAAATACTCACGCACTCTTTCATACAGTGGCCACTCAATCACTCTTACCTACTCTTGGTGATATCCCTTGGAAATACAAGTATTCCTGAATATATATATAATGTCAGGTTCACTTCCCAGATTGGCCCCAGTCCATCCTCTAATAAATAAAGACTAGTGAGGTGGACGCCGAATCTGGTGTTTTGTTTTCCTGGATGAACAAAATGTCACCGCCAATAGTTGATGTAGGAACGTGCTCTTGGGGTTCATAGTTAAAGTAGGAAAATACATCCAGTATTGGGAAACATCTGGTTGCTAAAAATGTTACAAGTGATGATGATGATGATGATAATCTTATCGGACAACACTATGCTAGAGCTCCGATTCTGCACAGCGTAAAATCTGTAAAATCCGCTTGAATACGATTGTCAGAAGTCTGGAACAATAATGTTATTTTGTACACCCCAGTGGGCTGGTAAAAATTGGAAAAAATAACTTAAAAGTTAAAATGTTTCTCATGTATCTTTGGCAAATACTCACTCACAAATGAAGAAGAGACAACATCAACCAATTAGAAAAAAAAGACCGATAGACGCCCTTGTGATCAGGTCTGCGAAGAATACAAGAAACAATATATATAAAAATTATGCTAATCCTATATCTACACACACAGACGGGGACAAGACGATCTCTCCTCCACTCCGTCAGTCCTGATTAAATTTAAAAGGCACACGTTGTTTTTCTTTACGCCTACACGGTCAGCCTTTGCTAGCGCTGAGTTTTAGGTCGGATGGAGTTATGCAACTTTCCCGCCCCTTGCTCGAGCCGGCAGTCAGCGTACAATGTTAATTATTATTTAATTATCCATATGCGCACTTACACAAAGTATCGCCTGTCGTTACTAGCTATTAAATTGTCGGCGTCTGTTAGTCATCGTATGGTATTAAATAATAGGCACTTATACTAAATACGCACACTGAGATAAAGCGTGAATTCTTTTCTGTCACAATCAGTCGCGCCTAGCATATAAAAAAGTCAGCTAAAACTATCTCTTCTTGTGTGAGAAAGCGTTTGGTGAAAATTAACATTATAACTGAACATCTGGTATGAAATAGCTACCCGTTATTTTATTTCACTAGTTTTAACAGCTAGAAAATCTAAGTGAATTTACCATTATAGGTAAAAGCTAACACTTTTAATTGGTAAAAGCTAACTCTTTTAAACACGCAAGCATTAATTTCTATTACCAGAAAATCAGAATGAAAAATCCCCACGAATGCTAATAACATATTTTTCCACAATAATGGTTCTAGAACTGCGTGCTTAGAGTATTCAAAAATTCTGAGTGACAACTGATAGCAGGTTTAAGAAAACACAATTTATATATCATTATATTTCTCTGATCTATAGATGTTGTTAATTTTCGCGCTACCATGTGTAACAGAGAATCAGAAACAGAGTTACAAGATAAAGGCTTACGGCCAGTTTTTCGTCGGCGTTTTCGACCGTCATCAAAAGACTTATTACGTTTAACGGGGTTCTGCCCGCGACTCGACATCAAAGCGTACTTGGAAGTTTTGATTTCCCTTCGTAGAGTTCAAAAGATTCTATGTTTTTCACGTGTGGTCTGTCAGGTATCGTATGATTGACAGATAAGCTCGCATGAGAAGACGAGGTAAACAACCCTGATTTGCTACCTGTTATGACGGACAGGTCACGAAAGTTTGTAAACACTTCGATTGCTTATGTTCAAAGAAAAGAGGCGGGACAAAAAAGTAGCTCGTGTGAGTAAATACAGGCAGAAAATGCATGGTTTTAGCTAGCGAATCATTTATCGCTACGAGATTACAAAGACTGTCAGATTACTGTAGGCTTTTTTTCCATTATACGTCACAGCAGCTTCCCCTGCTTCCCTTGCCAACTCTTCAATATACTTCCTCTTGTCTCTTTTGATGTTTCTTCTTACTTCTTTATTTGCTTCAATGTACACTTCATGAGCCTTGGCTTTGGAGCTTCTGGTTTTGCTTCTGTTTAAATCTGCTTTCTTGTTTTTCCTGTCTTCTATCTTGCTAATGGTTTCTGTTGTTGTCCATGCTTTGCGCTGATGTTCTCTTTTTCTCAGTACTTCTTCACGTCTCGTTCGATATATTTTTTACTTGTTGCTAGTGGTCTTCCGTATCTGTTTCATCTTCCAGTTGTTGGAGTACTTGGTATCACAGTTGGATACTGTGATAGAAAATTTGTCTCTTATTTCTTAATTATCCCACATTGTACTGTTGTCTATAGCTATATACTGTTGTACATTTCTTGAGTTTTAATTTTGTTTTAGCCAACAGAAGATGGTGATCTGATACGACATCTGCTCCTCCACAGACATTTACATCATGCAATGATGACCCAAACTTCTTACTTATGCATATGTGATCAATCTGATTCTCAGTTCTGTGGTCTGGTGATATCCATGTTTGCTTTATGTTTTCTGTGTGCTACCGGGGCCCGAAAGGGGAGCAAAGAATAGAAACACTGTACCCTACCATGCATGTCGTAAAAAGCGACTAAGGAGGGTTGGGCATGAGGTTGGTTTCCTCTTCCCTTAAAAAACTTTTTACCACTAAAACTTCAACAAACATGGACAAGTCAAATACAGACTATAAATCAACGCAGCAGCCCAAGACAGAAGAAGGTCCTCGGGAAAGGAGGCGCATGAAGCAACCCAGAGAAAGCCGAAAGGAGTATGTTTTGTCGATTAACCGTATTTCGTCTAGGAATTCTCCAGGATTGGCACCTGGAATGTTCGTACTCTATGTGTACAAGTGAAAACTGCACAGGTAGCAGCAGAAATGACAAATAAAGGATTGATATCCTGGGTCTCTGCGAGACACGGTGGTAGGGCATAGAGAGGAGGAGATTGATCACAGGAGAAATGGTGTTGTCCTCAGGACATGAGGAGGAAAGAGCCTACCACAGTGAAGGGGTGGCTCTAATGCTGTCTGGGGAAGCACAGAAGGCACTTATAGAATGGGAAGCAATGGGACCCCGAATTATAACAGCAAGGTTTAAATCAGCCAAAAAGAAAGTAAATATAAACATCATCCAATGTTATGCACCAACAAATGATAAAGAAAAATCGGAGAAAGAAAACTTTTACACTAGATTACAAAATGTTATGGACAAAAAGAAAAGAAAGGACATCACAATTTTGATGTGGGACCAAAACGCGAAAATACGTACAGACTTTGAAGAAATCATGGATTAGGTATGATGAACGAGAATTGGGAACTATTAGCTGTGCTTCAAATCAACTAGCTATAGGAGGAAGTATATTTCCACATAAAACAATACAAGAATGTAAAAATGTATTATATGCAAAATATTATTCAAGCAAGACAACGGTTATCTTATTATTAGAAAATGACATCATCTGACACTCAGATAAAAAACAAAAATACCGACAGCAACTTTCTTCCACACGGAGATATTAGAACAGATATAGGTCATGTATATTTACCGTATAGAGACATGGAATGGCCAGTCACATGGGCCTGTAAGAACTCCGTCTAGTATCCTAGATGAAGGTTCCAGGCTGCCAACTCCACATGTCTTTGGAGGGATGACAATAATGCCGTTTGGGTTCTTTACTGTCCCTAGTAAAGCCAGATTTTAATAAATATTCAGTATTACTGTCCTTATCATATTGATCCTCCAAAAACATCACACTTGTCGTCAAGATGATCACTATCGTTATTATCATGACAATGCCTACCACCCACAAAAACCAGCTCCAAACCTCAAAAATGAGGTATCTGAGGAAGGTGGTCGAAGTAACAAGAAAGGACATGGTCCCAGACGATACGACAAGACCTAAAAACCCAGCCCTGCAGACCCAGGTAGAAGAACGAACGAACGAACTTTATTTTCAAAGGGTTGAGAATTGGGCACGCAGGCCCGTCTAACATTCTGCCCTTCCTTTCGCTCACCTTTCATACCGTATCCTTTCAATAGCACATGTATTTTTAGCATTATTTAAGCATACAATATTATCGAGGTAAAATAATAACATACATTTGTAACATCCATACATAATCAAATTTAAGGGGGGGGGGGGGGGGGGAAAATTAATTAAAATACATTAACAAAAATTAATACCTTTAAAAAAAATTTTTTTTTAAATTATTAAAAAAAAAACAAAAAAACTAACAAACACAATCTAAACCATTCATACAGTAAATAAGACATAATTTGAAACGTAATCAGATAATGGTGGCATATAATAAGAACTCGTGACATTTTGGAAATCTGCTGAATTAGCTGGGACTTCAAGTGTTGTCAGCGCATGCGGAAAATGTTCTCACAGGTGAGCAACTTTGAGTCCCAAGCAGATACTGCCACAGGGAGTGAATTGTCGACGCCTCCACTACACGAGATCCAGTTTTATGACCTATGCTCTTTAGGGAGGTAAAGGGTATTGACTGATAGATGAGAATCGTACATATAGGCCCGTCTTGCATTTTGCCCTTCCTCTTACTCAACTTTATTGCTAGGTATCCAGACGTTCTCCAACATACTTAAGGTATTAGTTCAACGGCGATACAACATTATAAGTAGTATAAAAGCATACATTTACAGTATCTGATTACAATTAAGAAGTAAGGTATATTAAAATGAAAAACAAGATCATCAGACCCTCCATATATATTAGATAATAATAATTTGAAACATAATCCCTTAGGGCGGCATATAATCCGCACTCATAATGTATTTGAAGAGCCTACGATTATATGAGTAGGGACTGTGCATGTTTTTCAGGTCATGTGGAAGATTGTTCCAAAGATGAGCAGCTGAGTAAGCCAAGCTCTTCTTGTACAAATCTAGCCTCGGCTTGGGTACCTCTAACTGGTTTAAGCGCTGACTACGCTTTTCATTGAATTTTAAAAGTGGCCACAGATACGTTGGAGCATTATGTGACAAGATTTTGTGAGCGAATTTAGCTTTGTTAAATAGAAAGCGCTTTCTAAGTGGTAATATTTTAAGATAGTTTTATAGATCTATACAATGTGTTTGGTGTTTATCAGCAACTAGGCGCACTGCACGTTTTTGAAGTGAATGAAGCCTTTTTGTGTTGGATATGGAACAACCATCCCAGATTGTGGAACAATAGTCTAGGTATGTTTGTATGTAAGATGTGTAGAACATTTTCCTTGCCCCCTCATCCAGGAAGTGTTTGATTTTAGCTAATTGGTAAACTTTTTGTGCCGTTAGCTTTGTGAGTGCACTTACATGTGAGTTCCAACTTAGGTGCTGGTCAACAGTTAGACCTAGAGTTTTATGTTCATTTACGTTTTCAATTAGTGATGTTCCAATGTAGAGCTGAAGTGTTGTTTTCTGCGAGTTTTGTAGTTTTTGTCTGCTTGATATTAACATACGTTTCGTTTTACTAATATTTATTTGCATTCGATTCTCGTTGCTCCACTTAAAAATATTATGTGTGTCAGTTTGTAAAGATAGTTTTAGTGCAGTGCAACTTTTGTTCCAACTACGAAGTTTCTGGCCATGTCTGCAGAATGGGAGTAGATCCTCTACCACGACAATCATGGGAAACTATGAGCCAGATCCAGACCTCAAGGACGACCCAAAATCCGCTGGAAGGACAACATTAGACCATCTTTAAAGGATCGAGGACTAGATTGGAACCAGGACAGAAGGAAGACAGCCGATAGGATAGTATCACGCTCTCTCTAATCAAGTAAGTAAGAAAGTTATTATCTATGACTTTTAGCACCATCATTTCCAGAGACAGCCACGCTTTCATTTTAATTATTGAATAGTCGCTGTCTTTTATGAAAATATTCATCATATTAATCACATCAATCACATTAATAATATTAATCACAGCAAGCTAGACAATTAATTTTGTGATGATTAAAGCGCGCCTGAGGAGAATCAAGAGAGTGGTCATACAGTTCAGTAGAGTGACAACTTAGAAGGTCAAGGTCAAGAATAGGGATAACAAAGGCGTAAACAACCCATTCTGAAGTAAATTAAATATGCAAAGCAATTCTGCCTTCCCCCAAAGAAATGTATACAAGATGTCATAAGTTTGTCAACAGGAGAAGGTGGTTTCTATCAAACACATAATTTAAACGATAAATGTGGACGGCAAATATATCATGACAAACAAGTTATAGAAGCATGGAAATAATAATTTTTTGAAAATTATAAATAAAACAGACTGGAACGAGCATGGAACAAGCAAACAAAGTGGCCTACCATCTCATCCGTAAGATGTCAGAATCAGACACTCACTCTAAAGAACAAGAGCAAAGATCACCACATTGGAAATAAGATATCTGAGGAAAGCGGCAAATACAATAAAGAAGGGGCCATCAATGGAATAGCACCAGTCACGGAATGTTCTGAGAAACAAATCCAAAGAGTTATTGTTGTAACAGCATCAGGCACGGAATATATTCAGAAACAATGCTGAGAAACAAACAGAAAGAGCTATAGTTGGAACATATTCATTCAAGGTGTGTATTGAGACACATATATTGAGGAACAACAGTAATAGCTATAGTTGGAAGACCCCTGTCACGAAACATACTGAGAAACAAATAGAAAGAGCCTTAATTTTAACACGGGATATACTGAGAAACAAATAGAAAGAGCCATAGTTTGAACGAGGAATATACAGAGAAACAAATAGAAAGAGCTATAATTTGAACACGGAATATACAGAGAAACAAATAGAAAGAGCCATAGTTTGAACAAGGAATATACTGAGAAACAAAGGGAAAGAGTACTATCTGGAACAACAACAGTCATGAGAAACGCCTTATAATAAAGAATCGATCAGTTACAAACATGGACAATGCAATCTCAAAATGGAAGCAAACAGATAACGGTGCTGAAAATTAATCGATCTTGTGACACCTTCAACACTTAAGTCTACAAGGCATAGACTAATAAAAGATGAAGGCAGATCGCTATAACCACAGAGATGGCGACTTTGGAAATTGCAATCATCTATTTGGAAGTCCAGTAATCCAAAATGCCGAAGGCAACACAATGCCCAACCATACAGTCCCTGGCATTATCAATAAAACCATCAACATCTTTATAACAGTGTCATCACCATTACCACTAGAACTGCCTTTAGTAATGTTATAAATTATAACCACTTGTAGTACCAGCACTACCATAACTTCATTAAGTTTTGTTATTGTTTGCATATTACCTTGCGGATTGCTAGCACAGCATTTCTGGTCTACTCTCATACATCCGATGTAGTTGCTGTATGGGGCATATTCAAACGTCCCGCTAGGGCATGACCCACGCAAGTTCACGCAGGTCCCGCCATACCTGAGGTTAGTAGCGCACACTGCCGATCGTTAAAAAAAAACAAGGAAGAAACTTTAGTTCTGATTAGTAAAAAATAAAATATGAATTTCCAGTTAGCTAAAACAAACAAACTATATCCTTTCATTCCCACATGTTACTTTAAGCATTAATTTAAAGGCATGCAACATTATAAAGGTAATATGACAGCATACATTTACAGTATCCAATCAATATCAAAATTAAGAATGTTTAAACAAAAACAAACAAACACAAAGTAATGAAAAAAAAAAAAAAAAAACAAGAAGCAAAAAAAAAAAAAAAAAACAGAAACAAACAAATTCAAAACACCTAAACAGTAAATCAGACAATAATTCGAACATAATCGATTATGGTGTCATAGCATCAGAACTCATACAATATTTGAACAGTCTGCTATTGAATTAGTAGAATGGGGGAAAAAAAAAAAACAAACAAAAACAAAAAAACACACAAATAGTAATGCGTCTTACAAGGAGAAAGGACAGGAAAAACCTACGTTGCGGCCACAAGGCCTTCGTCAGGGACAGACAAACAAGACAGGAGGGAAAGAAAGAAAATGAGAATTAAGTAGAGAACATGAAACTATAAAAATAAGAGAAAAATAACTCCCTTGTGTCCAGTCACATGTCCAGTCACAGAAGCAAGATGGCTGCCACTAAACCGGAAAACGGAAGTCGAAAGTACTTTAAAAACAAAAAATAAGAAATAATGAAAATAAGGACCGGAAAAGAGTGAGGAAAAAAATAATAATAATAATAATATATATAAAGTGAGGGAAAAGCGATTTAGAAAAAAAAATTAAATAAATAGATATAAATAAAAAATAATAAAAATAAATAAATAAAATTTAAAAAAATAATAATAAAATTTATAAAAAGAAAAAAAATATATATATATTTTTAAAAATATAAACAAATTAAAAAAAAAAAAATGGGTGATCACATCAAATTAGACAGTCATAATACAATAGGGACTAGATATAGAAAGGCGTCTCAGACAAAAGAATGTTGGGTATTCAAGCCGTGTGGTTTAAGGCAACCCATAAGATGAATAAGGCGTTGTTCCTGGCGAAACCGACTGTTGGCGTCCGAGGAACAGGATCTGATAGTTGTCACCTGGATGTCAGTGGCACCGTGGTGGTGCGGGCCATTGAAGTGGATGGCCACAGGTGTGGATTTAAACTGAGAGATGTCGTAGAGGTGTCTGCAGAATCGGTCACCCAGTCGTGTGCCCGTTTGGCCGATGTAAGTAATGGTGCAACGTTTGCATATAATAGCATAGATGACGTTGCGTGACTCACATGTGAAGCCATGTGTGATGGTGAACTTGGCGTTAGGGAACGAGACTGAACGTGTTTCGATAACATACTGACATGTCTTACATAGTGTACGGTTACATGGCTTGGTCCCAAAGTGGCCATCGTTGACGGTTTTCAAACGGCTGTGGACTAGGAGGTCCCTCAAATTTTTATCCCGTCTATATGCCAGCAAGGGTGGCTCACTAAACACTTCCTGCGCATTTGGGTCAGCTTGGAGGAGAGGAAGGTGACGATACAGGATCCTTTTGACAGCAGTGTTGGGAGGGTGATAGGTCATTATTAACTTGACTCTATCAGAGGAGGAATTATGGCGGGGTTTGAGGGCCTCTAGACGTGAGATAGGGAGAACACGCTCTAAGGCAGAGGTAAGAACATCCTCTGGATACTGTCTGTTACGAAAGAAGTCCAACATTTCTTGTGCTCGGCATAGAAAGTTGTCATCATCTTGGCATAACCGACGGAGACGGAGAAGTTGTGAGAAAGGCAAGGAGTCACGACAAGCCGGAGGATGAGAGGAAGTATAAAGGAGGTAACTGTGTGCATCGGTGGGTTTGTAGTACACCGAAGTGGTGAGGTGGGGGGGGGGGGGGAGTGATGGTGACAACGATGTCGAGGAAATTAACTGAGACAGTGGAGATGTGAGAGGTGAATTGGATCGCAGGGTGGAAGTTGTTAATGAAGTTAATGAACCTAGATAGGTCAACCTCTGGCATATCAGTGAGACCTATGCCATCATCGATGTATCTAAGATACATCAATGGAAAAGGTCCAGGATACTGCTGCCACACCTGATACTCCAGGTAGCCCATGAAGAGGCAGGCATAACTGGGACCCATCTTAGTGCCCATGGCGACTCCACTAATTTGGTCGAAGAACTGTCCACTGAACTCAAAGGAATTGAGTCGAAGGACAAGTTCTGCAAGGCGCAGGAGAGTTACTGTAGCAATAGAGGGGTGCGTGCGCTGGTCCAGGAAAAACCGGAGGGCACAGAGACCATCAGAGTGAGGAATGGAAGTATAAAGCAAGCAAACATCTAACAGAAATAAACGGTAGGTACAGTCTGGGGAAAGCTGGATAGAGGAAAAAGTAGTAAGAGCATGGTTTGTGTCCTTTAAGAAGGAAGGAAGCTGCTCTACAATAGGCTGGAAGATGCCATCGAGGAAGTCTGATATATGTTCAGTAGGGCAGGCACAGGCAGAGACAATGGGTCTCCCAGGGTTAGAGGGTTTGTGAATTTTGGGAAGCATATAAAACACAGGCTTACCCAGACAACTATTGTCAATACGGAGATGAGAAGCGCTAGAAGGTAAGGACTTATGAGCGATAAGACTTTTGATGGTGTCATGGACCAGACGATTGTTGAGGACTGTCGCATCATTGTCACGGCGCTGGTAGAAGGAGCTGTTGGTGAGCTGCTTCTTACCTTCTTCGAGGTATAGGTCTTTGTGCCATACCACAATGGCACCTCCTTTGTCCGCTGCTTTGATAACAATGTCATCTCTGCGGCGGAGCTTCGAGAGGGCATGAGACTCATCAGAAGAAAGGTTGGAATAACGCAGGCGTTGAGGTTGGAGTTGCTGAATGTCATGGAGGGTTTTCTGAATATATAAATCCAGAGCATGGGAAGCCCCAGGAGAGGGTGTAAAATTCTTATTCTTGGGAGGAGCAAAGCGTGCAAAGGTATCATCTGATTCAGCCTGCGATCTCTGAGGATCATCATTGTTGTGGAAATGGAACTGAAGTCGCAGACGGCGATGAAACCGATGAACATCTTGGAGGAGATTGTACTGATCAGAGGATGGTTGGATAGGGACAAAGTGCAAGCCCTTGCTGAGGACCGAAAGCTCACCCTCAGAGAGGGCAAGATCAGCGGGAATACAAACAACCTGGGAACGAGATTGAGTAGAGGAGGCAGGGACAGTATCAGGGGTAGGACAGAGGCGGGAAAGTTTGTCCTTTTTGTGGGCGGATAAAAAATCATACAGTTGTCGGTTGAGGGTATGGATAATAATGCGGATAATGGGGAAGGCAGGAAAGTAGCTGGAGGTGAGACTACGTAAGCGGAGTAGAAGCTGAGACTGCTGAGCACTGATATCTGCCAGGAGGCGGGAATGGAGAGCTGCGACAGCCCGCATACGCTGGAACCCACATGTGGTCTCGATGCGCTGTAAGAGGCGATGTTCGCGAGGGTGAAGTAGGCCAGCCGAGGGGTGGAAGTGAGAAGTGAAGCCATGAGGGAGAACTTTAAGGCGGAGGCAGGTGCGGATAAAGTGGAGATGGCAAGTGAATCTAGTTTTCTTGAATGTAGCAAATGCAAAATCAATTGCAGTGCGAGATATATCAGGTGGTAGGAGGCTGAATGAGGTGGTTATAGAAGACCGAAGTGAATTAATGAAGTGTTTCAGTGAAGGCATAGTGGCAAATCGAGTGAGACCACACACAAAAATAAATAAATAAATAAATAGAATATAAAAATAATATAATTTATAGATACAAAGAATAAATAAAAAATAATAAACAATGAAAGTAGGTGAATGAATCGAAAGTAAGAGAGGAGATAAAAGTGAAAAGTGAGCAAACAGGTAGACAATGCAGTCAGTTATGGGGTATGATATAAGTATATGAGGAGAACTGCCGTAAGACGGGGGTAAAACAGTAGAATGGGGGGAAAAAACACACACACAAATAGTAATGCGTCTTACAAGGAGAAAGGACAGGAAAAACCTACGTTGCGGCCACAAGGCCTTCGTCAGGGACAGACAAACAAGACAGGAGGGAAAGAAAGAAAATGAGAATTAAGTAGAGAACATGAAACTATAAAAATAAGAGAAAAATAACTCCCTTGTGTCCAGTCACATGTCCAGTCACAGAAGCAAGTTGGCTGCCACTAAACCGGAAAACGGAAGTCAAAAGTACTTTAAAAACAAAAAATAAGAAATAATGAAAATAAGGACCAGAAAAGAATGAGGAAAAAAAAAATAATAATAATATGTATATAAAGTGAGGGAAAAGCGATTTAGAAAAAAAAATAAAATAAAATAAAAAAATAAAATAAATAGATATAAATAAAACTTTTTCAGGCCATAAATCGTGGATTCCTCAGCAAGAAAGAGGTTGGTAAGAAAACGAAGATGGCTGTATACCGCTCCACATATGTCCCAGTCTTGACATATGGATGCGAGTCGTGGGCAATGACTACAACCCACAAAAGCCAGATCCAAACCTCAGAAATGAGGTATCTGAGGAAAGTGGTTGAAGTAACAAGAAGAGACATGGTTCGCAACCAGACGATCCGTCAAGGCCTAAAATCCCATCCGCTGCAGACCCAAATAGAACAGTCCCAACTAAGATGGTTTGGCCATGTCTGCAGAATGGGAGAAGATCGGCTACCACGACAAGCATGGGAAACAAAGAGCCAGGGATCCAGACCTCCAGGACGACCCAGAGTCCGCTGGGAGGACAACATTAGACAATCTTTGAAGGACCGAGGACTAGAATGGAACCAGGCCAGGAAGAAGACAGCTGATAGAATGGTCTGGCGCTCGCTCTTCCAAACCTCTACACCTCACGGTAGAAGGGGAACGACTAAGTAAGTAAGTAAGATATAAATAAAAAATAATAAAAATAAATAAATAAAATTATTTAAAATAAAAAAAAATTTATAAAAAGAATATATATATATATATATATATATATATATATATATATATATATATATATATATATATATATATATATATATATATATATATATATATATATATATATATATATATATATATGTCACGAAGTGTATTCGCCTTCTTTTCTCTCTGTCAATCTGTTCTCATACCAAAACATTCCTTTTCTCTAAATTCTCTGGAATATCGACCTCTCATCAATACACATCAGGAGATCTCCCATTTGCTGCGGGCAATAATTTCCTTTGTTCTACGTTTGACTGGCAAAAACCACTGTGACCTTTTACCACTGTGAACTTTGAGCGCAGCGATCCTACCAACCAGGTTGTCATACCAGAAGACTAAACCATAAGCAGTGTTCTCAAGGGCAGACTTAATCCATCCCAGCTGGTGATGCGCCCTGAGTCAAGACGGAGAAAGCAGCTTGCCATCCTCCGAAACCCTAAAAAGACCTTGCTGGACCTGGAGTGCTTTGACATATTGACTACATAAATTCAGCATCTGAGATGAGTATCTGTACATGCCAGCAGAACCACTACAGAATATTCCTATTGTCCTATGATTAAAATTTAATTCTGACATGGATCAGAACCATTCATAGATTAGGGAACATATCATATAGTTGTATAGTTGAATATATTGTAAGATTCTATTTTCATTTTTGTAAACTTTACATAACCGAGTCTGTTGTTATTTTCTTTGTAATATTTAATTGGGTTGTATAGTTTTAATAACATAAATCTACACCCTGGGGGCAGAGCCAAAATTAATAAACACTAGTGGGTCGGGATATTTTAATGTGGCTGGGCACCAAATCTCTTATCCATCTATATGTACTATACATAGTCCTTTGTAGGATATCGGATAAAGAATTTATCGCCTAGAGAATATCCTGTTTAGTTTCACCAGAATTCTCTTAGAAAGTTTTTTTGAGTGGACTAATTCCCGAGGAGAGACTGTGCATTCAACTTGCAATCTGGAAGAGTTTCCTCTAAAGATTATTTATTTATTCATTCCATTCAAGCTGTCCTATCTCCTTAAAAATGCCTCGCGACAACTGGGACATTCTCTTCCTTTCCTCTCTATCCATATGTTTGTCCACTTCAGTTGTGACATACTGGACGAGAGCATCACCTGTCAAGTCCAGCTCTTTTCCCATTTGCATGATCGCAGTTCTGAACTTCACTAAGTCAGCCATTATATTAAGTTAAGTAGGGTATGAAAACTTACCTAAACTTACTTAAAATAATTATCAAATGGACAACACAATTAATCGTGCAACCTTGTGATATTCAATATTTACTAAGTACTCTAAGGTACTGTTACTGAGAAAAAAATCTTGTTCTAGAATTTCCCAAAAAAAAATTTTTTTTTTTTTTTTTTTTTCTATTGGTGGCCCAAGATAGACTAAAGATAGATGTATTAGATAGAGGATGGCTCAGGATATACGAGAATATCCCGCGGACGAGCCCCCACTGTGGCAAAAGGTTTTATATGTGTGAGATGATAGTGCTAGAGTAGAAATAGTATTCTCTCCAGAATGTGTGAGGTCCCAGTGACAGAGAAGTACACTGGTATCACTCGATAGTCACGGCTGTGAAAGTATCTGGACTGAAAATATTCAGAGAACAGTCAGATCTTACTGCGCCACCTCCGCTATGTGACCACCTGTGATATAATAAAAATTCAACCAAACTCAGTATCAACTATATTGAATGAATAAAGCTGGTGAATACAATTTATATCCTCTTTATTTACATCTATCTAATTGTGGTGATTGTGTGTGACTGGTGATACAAAAGTTATATTTATACAAAACCAAATTGGCGAATTCAATTACAGTTTTTGCAAGTTAAACTAAAATGTCATTTCTTTAGACTCTTCCAATTAGTTGGGTAATAGACTTCTTCACTGTCTTATTCACTTTATAACTTTCACTAGTTTATCACGCAAATTGTCATCACAAAACTCTGCTTGACAATTATCACTTCTTGGTTGCACGATTGTCACAAATATCACTCATCTGTTAGGTTAATCAGTGTTCATATGAGATGTACAGCTTCAGTAGGTCTTGCTTCTACCAATCCAGACACTGCCGGGGCGATTCGCATTGATCATCGAGCAATTCTTGATCATTGACCTCTGACTTTTGGTTGACAAGTATGAACCTGCAGATAATTGTAGGATATGTGGCTATTTGTGGATAACAATTACCACATTCCTATTGTAGGTGAGATGAATTTGTTTTCAGATGTATGCGTGAAAATGCATGATTATGGATCAGTGACAAGACAGGTGTCTACTGTGGAACATTTTATAAAATCAAATAATACAAAATAATATGTACACACATATATGGTATGAGGTTATAGTATCCCCCTGCCTGACACGTTAGCTCTGTAAAGTGCAGTAACTTGATGACAGAATGAATAAGCCCTGATAATGATTGTGCTAGCCCTGATACGGACTCAGTCATGGTGGTTATATTTCGGGTTCCAATCTTCAACAATCATATCAAGTAATAAATTAATATACATGATACTTTCATAACATATAGATTAAACAAATCCTGAAATAAAGTTGTAATTACTGTATTATTTTACATAGTAACTTTACATACCCTCGCAGGATCTAATTAAGATCAGTAAAGACTGGCTTTAGTGGAGTAACAGAACTGCCTGGCTGCAAATAACAAGATATTGGCCGTGACACGTTTCTCTCTCTCCAGCCGTTGTCCTTCTGTCTTGCCTCGCTGTACAAGTGAATTTGAAATCATTTACGTCCGCCCTTATATATGCAGCTACCGGACGTACAGGAAACAAGGCTCGCAACTCCAGCAAACTTCCCAAAAAAGTTGTAACTTCGGGGGGTTTGTGCTAGAGGTGTTTCAAACCTTGGTCTCGTGCATTTCACCTTTCCCAGTTCAAGCCTTTGGAGTTATATATTTCCGTTCTCCTTCCCGATGTCTAATTCTAACCATGATTTCGGACGATTTATTCTTCCTTATACACTCGCCGAAGTCATTCTATCTGACCGTGGGAAACCCCTTCTCTGATTGGCTGCCCTAGATACACACAGGAAAATACCCCTGCATTCCTTTGTTCAGGTCAGCACACTGGTGTCCCACTTTTCGGTCTTCAAACATTTAACTAGGCAATGCGTAACATGCGACAATATATATATATATATATATATATATATATATATATATATATATATATATATATATATATATATATATATATATATATATATATATATATATATATATATATATATATATATGTATGTATATATATATATATATATATATATATATATATATATATGTGTATATATATATATATATATATGTATATATATATGTATATATATATATATATGTATATATATATGTATATATATATATATATGTATATATATATGTATATATATATATGTATATATATATATGTATATATATATATATATATATATATATATATATATATATATATATATATATATAAAATAAAAAATTTTTAAAAATAAAACAAATTAAAAAAAAAAAAAAAATGGGTGATCACATCAAAGTAGACAGTCATAATACAATAGGGACTAGATAGAGAAAGGCGTCTCAGACAAAAAAATGTTGGGTATTCAAGCCGTGTGGTTTAAGGCAACCCATAAGATGGACGAGGCGTTGTTCCTGGCGAAACCGACTGTTGGCGTCCGAGGAACAGGATCTGATAGTTGTCACCTGGATGTCAGTGGCACCGTGGTGGTCCGGGCCATTGAAGTGGATGGCCACAGGTGTGGATTTAAACTGAGAGATGTCGTAGAGGTGTCTGCAGAATCGGTCGCCCAGTCGTGTGCCCGTTTGGCCGATGTAAGTAATGGTGCAACGTTTGCATATAATAGCATAGATGACGTTGCGTGACTCACATGTGAAGCCATGTGTGATGGTGAACTTGGCGTTAGGGAACGAGACTGAACGTGTTTCGATAACATACTGACATGTCTTACATCGTGTTCGGTTACATGGCTTGGTCCAAAAGTGGCCATCGTTGACGGTTTTCAAACGGCTGTGGACTAGGAGGTCCCTCAAATTTTTATCCCGTCTATATGCCAGCAAGGGTGGCTCACTAAACACTTCCCGCGCCTTTGGGTCAGCTTGGAGGAGAGGAAGGTGACGATACAGGATCCTTTTGACAGCAGTGTTGTGAGGGTGATAGGTCATTATTAACTTGACTCTATCAGAGGAGGTATTATGGCGGGGTTTGAGGGCCTCTAGACGTGAGATAGGGAGAACACGCTCTAAGGCAGAGGTAAGAACATCCTCTGGATACTGTCTGTTACGAAAGAAGTCCAACATTTCTTGTGCTCGGCATAGAAAGTTGTCATCATCTTGGCATAACCGACGGAGACGGAGAAGTTGTGAGAAAGGCAAGGAGTCACGACAAGCCGGAGGATGAGAGGAAGTATAAAGGAGGTAACTGTGTGCATCGGTGGGTTTGTAGTACACCGAAGTGGTGAGGTGGGGGGAGTGATGGTGACAACGATGTCGAGGAAATTAACAGAGACAGTGGAGATGTGAGAGGTGAATTGGATCGCAGGGTGGAAGTTGTTAATGAAGTTAATGAACTTAGATAGGTCAACCTCTGGCATATCAGTGAGACCTATGCCGTCATCGATGTATCTAAGATACATCAATGGAAAAGGTCCAGGATACTGCTGCCACACCTGATACTCCAGGTAGCCCATGAAGAGGCAGGCATAACTGGGAGGGCTTGGTGTGTTTTTCTATGCCCTCTCTAACTCAAGAACAGAATCAGATAGATAGATAGATAGATAGATAGATAGATAGATAGATAGATAGATAGATAGATAGATAGATAGATAGATAGATAGATAGATAGATAGATCGATAGATAGATAGATAGATAGATAGATAGATAGATAGATAGATAGATAGATAGATAGATAGATAGATAGATAGATAGATAGATAGATAGATAGATAGATAGATAGATAGATAGATAGATAGATAGATAGATAGAGCGTGACATAGATCACTGCGACTAAATAATTCGTTTCTGAAAATCTCTTGCAGGAAATTTAATTTTTTTGCACGAAATCTGGGAAGTCAACACTCATAGCCAACCAAGATTTATATCTGAAGTAGTAAGTTAAGAGGACATACTAGGGCACAATACTAACATCAGAAAACGCATCACAGAGATAAAGAGCAGTATTAGTCAGGGCAAAAATAATATTTGATGAATCATCAAGGCTAAGATTGGCTGGAATTTGGCTTCAACACGTAAGACCAGCAGAGATAGACATATCAGAGGATGCATCCGGCGTGTATACAACTATCGGGTAAATGGAACAATCATCATTCATACCCTTGGATTGTCCGATTGACAGAGTGGTTACAGAGCTGGCAAAGGTGATGGATTCGAATCACCGTACCGATACGCTCCAGTCTTCCAGCTGTAAATGGGTACCTGACTTTGTGTTAGGGAAGGAAAAGGCAGAGAGAAAGGGAATTGGTCACCCCACCTCTCGATGCTGGACCTAGTATAGAAGAGTCTCTAACACTTCACTCCCCTACAGCAGTATCTGCTATGGTACTACCTTTTACCGTTCGACATTTGGTGAGGGAGACTGAGCACCTATGGGTTTGCTTAGAGTGCACTGACGTCGATTCTGAACAACAATAACAATAACAAAAGTACATTCAAGAAAATGTATTGGCCTAATTTTTTGACCTAATTTATTGACCTAATTTAAAGTAAGAAAAAAAGTCACCCAGTGCCACATTAAACAAACACTACATGCAGCAAATAAATGAGAGCAGACGTCACTATAGTCCGTTCGGAAATTCGTGCCCACAGAAAGCGTCAATTTTCTCCAAAACCGTTTGTTGTATGGACATGAATTTTTGCATGCAGTCTTAGATTTTCCATGCAGTTATTAATATATTTTTTGCCCTTACAAAACTCTTGTCATGTTCGAATTTTCTTCTTTACGTTATATAAAAAACTCGTACTGTTGTCTGGGTTAATTTTTAGTAGTTTTACAGGAAAGCTACAAGATCCGTTCAAAAATATTTTTTTTTTGTTTGAATTAGTTACTCGCGACTGTGTACAATAGGTGCGCATTCGTGCGGACATGCAGCCACTACACTAATTCAAACCCCCAAAAAAAATTTTTTGAACGGATCTTGTAACTTTCCTGTAAAACTACTAAAAATTAACCCAGACAACAGTACGAGTTTTTTATATAACGTAAAGAAGAAAATTCGAACATGACATGAGTTTTGTAAGGGCAAAAAATATATTAATAACTGCATGGAAAATCTAAGACTGCATGCAAAAATTCATGCCCATACAACAAACAGTTTTGGAGAAAATTGACGCTTTCTGTGGGCACGAATTTCCGAACGGACTATAGAAGCCATTGAGATGTGGTTACTTAGAAGGATGCTGAAAATACCGCTGACAACTAAGAAGTCTAAACTTTAGGTCTAAAGCAAGGATTGTTAACCTTTTTTGTATGCCATGTACTTCTCTGAGTGTCCGGTGAAAGCTGCGGATCCCTTCTTAAAAAAAATGTACATAAATTCATAATTAAAAAAAAAAATTACATTCAAAGAGCAGAGTGTATCACAAAGGAAAAAAAATCGTTAAGCCTTGCATTCAGTCATCATCATCATCTCAACCCGTAACACGTCATGGGTCGTAGGGGTGCCATGGTGGAAGCATCAGCAGACAGGGTCCTCCACTGCTCTCTATCCTCAGCAATGCGTACACGTGTGGAAAAACCGTGCCCTGCCCATTCTTTGATGTTATCAGCCAAGGATTTTCTTTGCCTTCTTCTTCTCCGTTTACCTTCGACTGTTCCCTGGAGGATCGTTTTCGAAAGGGAGTCATGACGAGTTATATGCCCAAACCAGGCAAGTTTTCGACGTTTCAATACTGACAAAAGTGGTTCTTGGCAGCCTGCATACGTGTTTATTTTCTCTCTAACATTGACATTTGTTTTGTGCTCTTTATAGCAAATGTGGAAAATTCTTCTATAACATTTATACTCGAAAGCCTGAATCCTTCGCTCCGTTTCTGCAGTGAGTGTCCAGCCCTCACACCCATACAAGAGAATAGATAATACAAGTGATTTGTATAATTTGATCTTCACAGGAAAACTGGTGTTACTTTTCCAGATCACATTCAGCCTTGTCATGGCAGTTGAGGCCATCTCAAGTCTTGTCTTGATTTCTTTACTTGATCTTCCATCACTACATATAGTGGATCCCAGATATTTAAAGGTGTTCATTTCTTCTAACTTTTGCCCATTTAACGTAATGTTGGTCGGATCATGTTTCTTATGGCTATTCACCAATATCTTGCTTTTTTCTATATTAATTTCCATCCCATACGTTCTTGTTACTTTCTCCAGTCTAGAGGTAAGGTCTTGAAGTTCTGATTCTGTTCCAGCTATAAGATCAATATCATCAGCAAAACGTAGATTGCAAAGGTCGACCTCCAATCGATATGATTGTTTTATAATCATAGAGAGCCTCCTGCATAATATGTTCTAGATATATATTAAAAAGCACTAAGTGCATTCAGTCATACTGAAATATAAAAATAATATGTAAAAACAGAATATGTTTCTTTAAATACTGACGTTTTTAATTCCTTAAACAAAAACTCTGGCGAAAATAAAATTCGTATTGTAAGGCTATGTAGTGGGTTCCCTAGAATTCATTCAAGCAACTCAAAGGGGTCTTTGTATCACAGGCTAAAAAGCCCTGGTCTAAAGTGAGGCTGGAGTGAAAGAGAAAACACAGGTTATAAAGATGGGGAGAAGGCAATCGCAACTGATAGGACATGCACTGAGAAGAGGAAGTGTGAAACACATGATATAAATGGACATGGTTGAAGGAATAAGAGACAGAGAGAGACAGAGAGACCCAGAGAGAAAGAGAATAATAGATAAACTGGCAGTATGAGTAGAACAAACTCACCGACGGAAATCATTGACAAAATAGGGGTCGGTTGTAATGAGAACTGATTGCCCCAGCTACGCACACGACATTTGCAGATGAGAATCTACGAGTTTGTCACGGATTGCCTCTCCTTGCTTTGCAGTAGTGGTCCACTAATGGTCACAAAGAAAGCGTATCTAAAAGTAGGTCGTACAAGGTATCTATCTTCACGCATGATTACTCTTGACAAAGATGTAGATAGAAGATGAATGGCGCTTCTACCTTACGGGAGCCTTCACAAGATATTCCCAGAAGTTAAGAACAAAACGCTGCTTAGGGCTGAGCAAATTTGTTAACTTATTATCTGGTCCATCGCGTTTTGTGAAGGGTTTATGCAATGGTTCTGGCACGTTCAAGCCCCCAGTTGGAGTAATCCAACGAATGCCCTCTTATAAGTAATGGCTCTCTCTCTCTCTCTCTCTCTCTCTCTCTATCTATATATATATATATATATATATATATATATATATATATATATATATATATATATATATATATGTTTATTAAATATTTTCGCTCACACGTTTGCTTTCATACATCTAATGACTGAATAAACAATTATTTCTTTAGTTTAGAATAACATACAACAAATGTAATAGTCAATTAGTGTTTAACATGGGAAAATAAATATGGAAAATTGGGTGAAAATTGAAATTAAAGTTTCCTCACTGAGGTTTAGAGTGGGCTCTAGAATGTCTTTGATTTTTGCTGTAGCCTTTTTCTCACAACAAACTTAGCTCCAGATGAGTCCTGCAGCCGTGGTTTTTGTCACTTCTTGGTGTCACTTCTTCACTCATATTGTCCGATTTCGGCGGTTGGTGTTGATGCTATTCTCTCAAACTTTCGGCGTTATTACCACAGTCGTTTGGTGGCTTGTAACCACAAAGCCAAAATTGGGAATCTACAACTCTCCTTGCACAGCTTTAGGATGAACACAGCTCTGAATTAGAAGCTTCAAATCACGTAGGTCTGGAAATTAGTGTTAATTCCTCTGACGGCTGGTGTTCTGGGAATTCCTGGCTGGAAAACCTGTTGTATAATTCCTCTATGACTTGGTGTGGGAAATTAGAGTTAATTCTTCTGACGGCTGGTGTTATGCAAATTCCTGGCCTGGTAAAACTGTTGTATAATTCCTCTATGGCTTGTGCTAAATTTCCCAAATTTCCAGTCTTGTATTAAAATTGCGGGTTTACTTGTGAATTCCAAAGTTGCCCAATACTCGATCTGGTACTTATAGTTGTGGAATTATAAGTCCTTGTGGCGAGAGGTTTTTATTGGCTCTAAGATCAGTATAGTACTGACAATTACAGAAATAGAATTTCTGCAGAAAATGGGTAAGTCCCAGTGTCTGAGAGGACTACTGGTATCACAAATTAGTTACGGTTGTGAATGATCTGATCTCGAAACAATAGTAGAGAGGAGACCGACATAAAGTGCCACCTCCGCTGTCTAACTAACTGTGATATTAAAAAAACAAGGAAACAGATTTTACTTAACAATGATAAACTTGACAAGTCTTCAAATACAATTTCCTTATTATTTATTTAGTATATACACTATCTACTCTTGTGCTGAAGGGTGAATGTTGAAAAATGGAATGTAATGAATTTGTAAGTTTACATATGATTTACAAATATTTATATAGATATGTAAATATATTACAACAAGTTTTCCAATTATAGGAACAAAAATTATATCAGCTGTGCTGTTATTCAATTATAGTACATGTATCAGCTGTGCTGTTAATTACGTATAATTTATCAGCTATAATCTTATTATTGTCTCTTGCTACGCTAATTCACTTTCTCGTCACTGACACTAGCTTTTGCTCACAATGCTGACAGAAATGGTACTAATGTGTACTCATCTCTTAAAAATGTCTGTCCTTCTTGGTTTGGTTGACACAAAACACCCGCTGATGGTCGTTTCGTTAGCCCACCCAAGACTGAGGGGGACTAAAGAGGTTGATCCTGTGCAATCACTGTGCTCCTGCGACGTTCCAGGCAGCTGGATTGACACGACATACGACCTCAGGTTTGATGACACGAATAAAACCTGTAACAAGGAAAATCAGGGGCTAATTTCTGTTCTCAAGCCCACCTATTTCAAGTGTGGGTGAAATGAGCGTGTCTCGGGTGTCTGCATGTAGGATGAATGACAACATGGCTCAGTATGATTTAGCAATAGCGAGACAAGACAGGTGTCTACTTGCACAACATTCTTTCAGATAAATTAATACATGGATACATTCAATAATATAAACTCAATGCATGAATACATTCAATAATATAAATTCAATACATGAATACATTCCAATAATATGTACACCTAGGTGTGATACAACCATTTCCTTCCCCCTATAATATACCAGGCCCTCACTGACAAGTGCTATACAAGCTGGTAACATATATCCTAACAATATTGTTATGTTCTTATGATAGGAGTATATGAGACGAGGACTGTTTGGTGACATATCAGGTGGGAGTTATAGGAGACAATAGATTGAAGTTAGATGAGACAATAGATTGAGTCCTAACAAGGACTGTTTTGGTTATATTGCAGTTGGTTTTATCTGAGATAATAGACTGAAGTTATGTGAGACAATAGAGTGAGTTATAGGAGACAATAGATTGAGTTCTTACAAGGACTGTTTTGGTTATATTTCAGGTTGGAATGAGATAATAGATTGATGAGTCCTAACAAGGACTGTTTTGGTTATATTGCAGTTGGTCTGAGATGATAGATTGAAGTTATATTAGACAATAGGTTGAAGTATGAGTCCTATTAGTCTTCGTCTTCATCAATCATATCAGGAAATACAATCATTATACCTAATGCCCTTAAGATACAATCAGTAACCTGATACTTTCATATTGAAACAATTTATATAACATATATACAGGTGTAGGTAGTATAATGACACACAACAAATACCAACATTATATACCTGCTGAAGGCCTATTTTCCTAAAGGTTATCGTAAATATATTTACCCTCTAAGATTCAAACAGGCCAGTTTTTGACTCGACTTAGCGAAGCAGGCTGCGGGTCGATGCCCTCAGGTAAGCTATAAATCAAAGTTGACAGCTCCTCTCACACAGTCGGTCGTCTCTGGCTTCGTGTTCGGTGTTGCGTGTTTTTAGGTAAAATCTCGCCCGATTATATAGGTAGATGAATGCTTAAGAAAAGCTTTTGGTTGGTTCCTGGCGGAGCAAAATGATTGGTTGTCTCCGGTTTAGTACCTTGCCTCGTACAGCCTAATTTTATTCAGTTTTCTTCCGCCATCTTGCGTGAACAAGATGGCTACGACCCACATCCGAAAAAAACAGGGCTTAAGTTTTTTTCCTTTTGTAACTTCTTGTAATTTATTCTGGCTCAGCAACTGTGCGTTGATTGGCTGGGCTCTCGACATAGGGATTTAACAAAGTAGTGGGGTTACACACAACTCGTTTTCACGACATAGCCCCATCCTTTCCTAGCTGTGACCTGTCATAGCTGAAGTGTAAACCCCTGCTGTAGGTAATCCTTTTGCGTCTGTCCTTCCATAGTAATAGGGTGTCGACTTAAAAAAATCAGCTCCTACATTGTCTCTTCCCGGAATGTAATTCACGGTAAAGGAATAAGGCGCAAGAAGCAGACTCCACCTTAACAATCTAGAGTTTAACTTTTTAGATGCAGCCAAGAAAGTTAAAGGTTGGTCATCGCTTTGGACAATGAAGTGTGTCCCATACAGGTAAGGTGAAAATTTGTCGATGGACCAAATTAGAGCCAAACATTCTTTCTCTATGGTCGAGTAGTTCAACTCAGCTGCATTCAGCTTCCTACTGGCGTAGGCGACTGGTAAAAGTCCCCCGGCAGGGCTTTTGATTTCTGCGAGAGTTGCACCAATACCTATACTGCTAGCGTCCATCCTTAATACAAATTCCTGTGTGATATCGGGTAGCGTAAGGATTGGTTTGCTGGTGAGTTTTGCTTTTAGCTCTGTGTAAGCTTTTTCACAATCAGCATTCCATTGGATTTTGTCAGGCTGTCCTTTCTTAGTTAAGTTAGTTAATGGTGCACACAGAGAGTTAAAGTGGGGTATGTACTTCTGATAGAACCCACATAATGACACGAATGATCTCACATCTTTCTTCGTTTGAGGTCTGGGTGCCTTCTTTAACTTCTCTATATTCTTTGGGTCAGGAGACATATGACCTGTAGAAATCGTGTGACCTAGGAATTCCAACTCCTTACAACCGATATAGCACTTGGTTGGACGTGCAGTCAATCCAGTGGCTCTCAGTCTGTCAAACAACATGGAGAGCGCTACTATATGCTCTTCAAATGTGTTTGTAGCAACAAGAATGTCATCCATAAAGTTAGTGATATGGGGATTTTGTGGAGGTTCCAACAATTTCCTCATCATTCTTGAAAAGATACTGGGAGCATTTTTCAGCCCAAATGGTAGTACATTAAACTCGTAGAGTCTGTCTGATGTACTAAATGCCAGCATTTTCTTAACTTCTGGTTTCACTGGTATTTGGTAGTATCCCTTGCTTAGATCTACCTTCGATAAATACCTAGCCTTACTCAGTGTAGAGAACAGCTGGTTGGTGTCAGGTAATGGGTCCACCTGAGATTCTGTGATCGCATTAAGATTCCGGTAGTCAATACATAACCTGTGTTCACCACTCGGTTTTCTCAATAGCACCACACTTGAGCTATAGGGAGAGTCTGACTTCGAGACAATTTTCTCCTTCAACAGATAATCAACTTCCTCTCTTAGTGCTTGGGCTTTCGCATAGGGTATAGGGTATGTTCTCATGCATACTGGGGTAGGGTCTGTAACTTTCATGTCGTACTCTAACAGATTCGTACGACCTGGCTTATCTGTCAGCACATCAGCATGGGTTTCCAACACTTTCTGAACCCTCTTCTTCTGCTCTGGAGTTAAATGTTCACTAATATTTACCTGAACATAATCCTCTGTAGTTGTGAGTGGATACTCCATAGAGTGAAGTGGTTCACCGTGCATTTCTGTTGCAATGGCTAGGGTCATGATATGTGCCACTTCTGATGATTCCTTGTCATAGTATTTTTTAAGAAGATTGACATGATATACCTTCTCCTTTCCTTTCTTGTCAATCTTATAATTGGTCCTGGAAAGTTTCTCTAGTATGACATAGGGTCCCTGCCATCCAATCTGCAATTTATTATTGCTGCTCGGCAACAGTAATAACCCCTTTTCACCCACTACTAGTTCCCTATCCTTTGCTTTTTTGTTGTAGTACGCAGCATTCTTCCTCCTGGCCTGTCTTAAGTTATCATTGGCCAGTTTCCAACCTGTTTTCAATCGAGATGTCAACTCGTTGACGTACTGGTATGAGGAAGTCACTGTTTCCTCTGCCTTTTCATCAGTTTATGTCCGCAGCAATGCTTCCAGTTGACCTTTTATTGGTCTTCCAAACAACAATGTAGCTGCAGCCAATCCAGTTGAATTGTGGGGTACTTCCCTATATGCAAATAGTACAGCAGGTAAGTATGTATCCCAAGTATCAGGTTTTTCACTCGCCAGCTTTCTAAGGATTGAAATTAGCGTACCATTGAATCGCTCTACTTGACCGTTCCCTTGGGCATGGTAGGGACTACAATGATAGTGCCTGGCTTGAAATATCCTGAATACTTCTTGTGTTAGCTTTCCCTTAAACTGAGACCCATTGTCAGTCAATATCTGATGCGGGAAACCTAATCGGGTAAATATTGTCAACAGGGCCTCTGCCACGTGCTTTGAATCTATAGCTGACATGGCCACTGCTTCTTCCCACATAGAGCAAGTATTAATCAAGGTTAAGATGTAAGCATTTCTCTTCTTGGTCCTAGTGAGGGGTCCAACAATATCTACTGCAACACGTTCAAACGGGGTTCCCATAATAGGCATTTCTCCCAGTGTTGCTGGTGCAGTCCTATGCTTAGGAGCTACTCTTTGGCATTCTGGACAGGATCTTACATATCTTTTTATGTCCTCTGTAATTCCTGGCCGAAAGTAGTGACAGGCTATCCTTTGTCCAGTGGCCCTATTCCCATATGTCCACTGAAGGGTATAGCATGTCCTAGCGTCATAACCTTCTCCCTGTAAGATTTTGGCACTACAAGTTGTCCATGCTCTTTAGATCCTGTTCCAGCTTTTCTGTATAGTAGGCCATTCTTCATATACAATTCTCCTTTCTCTGGAGAGTTATGTGCTTTAGGCAATTTGCCAAAACAAGGCTTCGATGTGCTATCTGCTGCTTGAGCCTTTTTCATCTCTTCTGGATGAGTATTGATAGGATTCTCCTCCATTTTCCTGGAGCTTTCCCTGGTCTGGACTGTTGCCATAACTACAGGTTTTATAGGTTCTCCAAGGAAAACATACCTACACCCCAAAATCAAAGGGTAAATAGGGTCGTCCATCATTGCTGCTTTGATTTCTCCTTCCACATAGCGAGATCTTATGATGATTCGAGCTATGAGTAGTGTCATGGTTCTTGCTCCCTTGATCGGTCCTCTGATTTCCACTGTTTCTGTGGTTATCTGGTCAGGACTCACTAGAGAAGAGCACACAACTGAATCAAAGTCCAATCCTGTGTCATATAAACACAGTACTTGAGTGCCATTCACGGTCACTTCCTCACAGACAGGGGGGTGATGGAAGTCCTTCTGACTTACTGCCATTTCCTTCCTTCCCTGATTCCCTGTTGTAAGACATGCAGCATGATGAGGAGGATTCTTCCTTCTGCAGTCCGCAGTATTGTGGTTACTCATTAGACAAGTTTTACACCACTTTCCTTCCTTCCTTCCGGTAAGGTGTCTTATCCGATCTTAGAGGGTTTTTGTCCTTTTGGTCAAATCGTTGTTTGTTCCTTGTGGTATGGTCCTTTTGTTCATATTTGGTATAGTTTTGTGATGATTTGAAGTTTTCACCCTGCTTCTTCTTATTTCCTAATAATTCTGCCTGAGCAGCTTGATATCTCTCAGCAACAGCTACAATATCTTCCAATCTCTCTGCTCCTTGTTCCATGATAAACTTCCTCATTTCTTGAGGTATGGACTCTTTCACTTGCTCCATCATTACCATTTCTTTCAGATCCTGACACTTTCCTAAACTACTCCATTTTTCCAAGTAAGTTTCCAATCTAGCAGAGAATTGGTGATAGTTTTCTCCTGGAAGAAGTTTAGCTGTTCGGAATTTCTTTCTATATGATTCTGAGTTCTTTTCATATCTCACAAGCAGTGCCTGCATCGGGATTTCATAATCTTCCTGTTCATCTCTTGAGAGCTTCAAATATACATCGTAGGCCACACCTCTCAATCCCTGAGATAGTTTAAGACTCCACTTTTCTTTCCCTAAGCCATAGGTAGTGGCAAGTCTTTCGTATCTATCCAGGTACGACTCAATGGCGTCTTCTTTCTCAACAAATGGGTCCAGATGAAAATTCATGGCCCCACTTGAGGTGCTCTGGCTGGAGCTACTCTCAGAGTGAGGTGAGCTACCACCATTATTGCCAGTATTTGCCTGAATTTCAAGCTCTTTTAATCTCAACTGATGGTCTCTCTCTGCTTGTAATTTCCTTTCCTCATTTTCAGCCTCCCATTTCTTGGTTTCAATTTCTAATCTTTTGTTTTCTCTCTCAGCTTCCAGTCTTTTGTTTTCTCTCTCAGCTTCCAGTCTTTTGTTTTCTCTCTCAGCTTCCAGTCTTTTGGCTTCTCTTTCAGCTTCTGCTTGCAACCGCCTTTCTTCAGCCTTTAATTTCTTTGCTTCTCTATCAGCCACTAATTTCTTTGCTTCAGTCTCTAATTGCAACTTTCTTTCTTCCCTATCCATGTGTTTGTCCACTTCTGTTGTGACATACTGAGTGAGAGCATCACCTGTCATATTTAATTCCTTACCCATCTGCATGATCGCAGTTCTGAACTTCACTAGATCAGCCATGGCGTTACTTAGAGAGGGTATGTAAATTTACTATAACCAAATATTATAATTAAACTTAATTAATTAAATGAACAAATAATTTCCGTGCAACTTTGTGAGCATCAACTATTTACTGAGTACTAAATGGTACTCCTCCTAAGAAAATAATTTTTAAAAATCCTATTATTGAATTTTTTTTCAAAAATCTGTTTCTTAAGTATCTATGGGTGGCACAAGATAGAGTTGTAGGTAGATGAATAGACTAAGTATGGCTCAAGATATACAGAAATATCCCAGGAACGAGCCCCCAGTGTGGCGAGACGTTTTTATTGGCTCTAAGATCAGTATAGTACTGACAATTATAATAATAATAGCCCCTTCAGTCATAACTGACTATGGGAATGCGCCCCTGAGGTGACAGCCTCAGCTGCTTATTTTCCTGGTGCTCCTGTCGACGTTTTCTCCCCTCCTTTGCTTGTTGTGTGAGCCTCTCTTCGCCCAATCTGAGGTGGCGCCGTAAATAGCATCGCCACTTAGTGCGATCGGCAGCTTCATCCTCCCATGCTGCTGGATCCATGTCCAGTGCCCTCATATCTCTCTTGCACACATCTTTGAACCTCAGCTGTGGTCGCCCAACTGTTCTCTTGCCATCTGCTAATTGTCCGTAGAAGATATCTTTTGGGATGCGACCATCTTCCATGCGGCGAACATGGCCAAGCCAGCGAAGTCTGCGCTGTCCAACCAGTGTATAAATACTTTGAAGGCCAGCACGAGACAACACCTCGACATTTTTCACTTTATCTTTCCACGAGATGCCGAGGATGCGGCGTAGACACCGTAAATGGAAGGTATTGAGCCTTCTTTCTTGCTTAGCATAGGTCGTCCAGGTCTCGCTGCCATATAGGAGTGTGCTGGTGACGCAGGCATTATATACTGCAGCTTTGGTCTTCATTGTGAGTTTGGAGTTTCCCCAAACACGCGATGTGACGCGGGCAAAGGTAGCTGCAGCTTTGCCAATGCGGCTGTCGATTTCTGTATCCAGTGAGAGTTTGTCATTGATGGTAGACCCTAGGTATTGAAGTGGTGCACCACTGCCAATTCATAGTTATCGATAGTGATAACTGGTGCAGCACCCGCATCCTGACTCAGCACATTCGTTTTCTTTAGACTTATTGTGAGGCCAAAGTCCTTGCATGCTTTAGTGAAGCGATTCATCAAGTTCTGAAGCTCCTGTTGGCTTTGAGTGACGACTGCAGCATCATCAGCGAACAACAAGTCTCTTATAGTGACCCTTCTGATTTTTGTTTTTGCCTTCAGCCTTGAAAGATTAAACAGACGGCCATCTGACCTAGTGTGAAGGCATATTCCTTCAGTTGCATCTCCGAATGCATGTTTCAAGAGTAAGGCAAAGAAGATTTCGAAGAGAGTCGGAGCCAGAACACAGCCTTGTTTAACGCCACTTCGTATGTCAAAGGGCTGTGACGTGCTTCCAGCATATTGGACTGTTCCCTTCATGTCGTGATGGAATGACTTTATCATTTCCAGCATTTTAGAAGGGCAGCCTATTTTCAGGAGGATTTTGAAGAGTCCATCCCTACTAACCAGGTCAAATGCTTTTGTGAGGTCTATAAAGGCGATATATAAAGGCCTTTTCTGCTCTCTTGATTTTTCCTGAAGCTGGCGGACAGAGAAGATCATGTCTGTTGTTGATGTACCAGCTCGGAATCCACACTGTGACTCTGGATATATGCGCTCAGCTAACTTGTGTAGTCGCATTAAGACGACTTTGGCAAAAACCTTACCAACAATACTAAGAAGAGAGATGCCTCTGTAGTTATTGCAATCACTTCTGTCTCCTTTACTGACAATTACAGAAATAGAATTTATGCAGAAAATGGGGAAGTCCCAGTGTCTGAGAGGACTACTGGTATCACAAATTAGTTACGGCTGTGAATGATCTGATCTCGAAACAATAGTAGAGAGGAGACCGACATAAAGTGCCACCTCCGCTGTGTAACTAACTGTGATATTTAAAAAACAAGGAAACAGATTTTACTTAACAATGATAAACTTGACAAGTCTTCAAATACAATTTCCTTATTATTTATTTAGTATATACACTATCTACTCTTGTGCTGAAGGGTGAATGTTGAAAAATGGAATGTAATGAATTTGTAAGTTTACATATGATTTACAAATATTTATATAGATATGTAAATATATTACAACAAGTTTTCCAATTATAGGAACAAAAATTATATCAGCTGTGCTGTTATTCAATTATAGTACATGTATCAGCTGTGCTGTTAATTACGTATAATTTATCAGCTATAATCTTATTATTGTCTCTTGCTACGCTAATTCACTTTCTCGTCACTGACACTAGCTTTTGCTCACAATGCTGACAGAAATGGTACTAATGTGTACTCATCTCTTAAAAAGATCTGTCCTTCTTGGTTTGGTTGACACAAAACACCCGCTGATGGTCGTTTCGTTAGCCCACCCAAGACTGAGGGGGACTAAAGAGGTTGATCCTGTGCAATCACTGTGCTCCTGCGACGTTCGAGGCAGCTGGATTGACACGACATACGACCTCAGGTTTGATGACACGAATAAAACCTGTAACAAGGAAAAATAGGGGCTAATTTCTGTCCTCAAGCCCACCTATTTCAAGTGTGGGTGAAATGAGCGTGTCTCGGGTGTCTGCATGTAGGATGAATGACAACATGGCTCAGTATGATTTAGCAATAGCGAGACAAGACAGGTGTCTACTTGCAAAACATTCTTTCTGATAAATTAATACATGGATACATTCAATAATATAAATTCAATGCATGAATACATTCAATAATATAAATTCAATACATGAAGACATTCCAATAATATGTACACCTAGGTGTGATACAACCATTTCCTTCCCCCTATAATATACCAGGCCCTCTCCGACAAGTGCTATACAAGCTGGTAACATATATCCTAACAATATTGTTATGTTCTTATGATAGGAGTATATGAGACGAGGACTGTTTGGTGACGTATCAGGTGGGAGTTATAGGAGACCATAGATTGAAGTTAGATGAGACAATAGATTGAGTCCTAACAAGGACTGTTTTGGTTATAGTGCAGTTGGTTTTATCTGAGATAATAGACTGAAGTTATGTGAGACAATAGAGTGAGTTATAGGAGACAATAGATTGAGTCCTAACAAGGACTGTTTTGGTTATATTTCAGGTTGGAATGAGATAATAGATTGATGAGTCCTAACAAGGACTGTTTTGGTTATATTGCAGTTGGTCTGAGATGATAGATTGAAGTTATATTAGACAATAGGTTGAAGTATGAGTCCTATTAGTCTTCGTCTTCATCAATCATATCAGGAAATACAATCATTATACCTAATGCCCTTAAGATACAATCAGTAACCTGATACTTTCATATTGAAACAATTTATATAACATATATACAGGTGTAGGTAGTATAATGACACACAACAAATACCAACATTATATACCTGCTGAAGGCCTATTTTCCTAAAGGTTATCGTAAATATATTTACCCTCTAAGATTCAAACAGGCCAGTTTTTGACTCGACTTAGCGAAGCAGGCTGCAGGTCGATGCCCTCAGGTAAGCTATAAATCAAAGTTGACAGCTCCTCTCACACAGTCGGTCGTCTCTGGCTTCGTGTTCGGTGTTGCGTGTTTTTAGCTAAAATCTCGCCCGATTACATAGGTAGATGAATGCTTAAGAAAAGCTTTTGGTTGGTTCCTGGCGGAGCAAAATGATTGGTTATCTCCGGTTTAGTACCTTGCCTCGTACAGCCTAATTTTATTCAGTTTTCTTCCGCCATCTTGCGTGAACAAGATGGCTACGACCCACATCCGAAAAAAACAGGGCTTAAGTTTTTTTCCTTTCGTAACTTCTTGTAATTTATTCTGGCTCAGCAACTGTGCGTTGATTGGCTGGGCTCTCGACATAGGGATTTAACAAAGTAGTGGGGTTACACACAACTCGTTTTCACGACATAGCCCCATCCTTTCCTAGCTGTGACCTGTCATAGCTGAAGTGTAAACCCCTGCTGTAGTTAATCCTTTTGCGTCTGTCCTTCCATAGTAATAGGGTGTCGACTTAAAAAATCAGCTCCTACATTGTCTCTTCCCGGAATGTAATTCACGGTAAAGGAATAAGGCGCAAGAAGCAGACTCCACCTTAACAATCTCGAATTTAACTTTTTAGATGCAGCCAAGAAAGTTAAAGGTTGGTCATCGCTTTGGACAATGAAGTGTGTCCCATACAGGTAAGGTGAAAATTTGTCGATGGACCAAATTAGAGCCAAACATTCTTTCTCTATGGTCGAGTAGTTCAACTCAGCTGCATTCAGCTTCCTACTGGCGTAGGCGACTGGTAAAAGTTCCTCCGGCAGGGCTTTTGATTTCTGCGAGAGTTGCACCAATACCTATACTGCTAGCGTCCATCCTTAATACAAATTCCTGTGTGATATCGGGTAGCGTAAGGATTGGTTTGCTGGTGAGTTTTGCTTTTAGCTCTGTGTAAGCTTTTTCACAATCAGCATTCCATTGGATTTTGTCAGGCTGTCCTTTCTTAGTTAAGTTAGTTAATGGTGCACACAGAGAGTTAAAGTGGGGTATGTACTTCTGATAGAACCCACATAATGACACGAATGATCTCACATCTTTCTTCGTTTGAGGTCTGGGTGCCTTCTTTAACTTCTCTATATTCTTTGGGTCAGGAGACATATGACCTGTAGAAATCGTGTGACCTAGGAATTCCAACTCCTTACAACCGATATAGCACTTGGTTGGATGTGCAGTCAATCCAGTGGCTCTCAGTCTGTCAAACAACATGGAGAGCGCTACTATATGCTCTTCAAATGTGTTTGTAGCAACAAGAATGTCATCCATAAAGTTAGTGATATGGGGATTTTGTAGAGGTTCCAACAATTTCCTCATCATTCTTGAAAAGATACTGGGAGCATTTTTCAGCCCAAAGGGTAGTACATTAAACTCGTAGAGTCCGTCTGATGTACTAAATGCCAGCATTTTCTTAACTTCTGGTTTCACTGGTATTTGGTAGTATCCCTTGCTTAGATCTACCTTCGATAAATACCTAGCCTTACTCAGTGTAGAGAACAGCTGGTTGGTGTCAGGTAATGGGTCCACCTGAGATTCTGTGATCGCATTAAGCTTCCGGTAGTCAATACATAACCTGTGTTCACCACTCGGTTTTCTCAATAGCACCACACTTGAGCTATAGGGAGAGTCTGACTTCGAGATAATTTTCTCCTTCAACAGATAATCAACTTCCTCCCTTAGTGCTTGGGCTTTCGCATAGGGTATAGGGTATGTTCTCATGCATACTGGGGTAGGGTCTGTAACCTTCATGTCGTACTCTAACAGATTCGTACGACCTGGCTTATCTGTGAGCACATCAGCATGGGTTTTCAACACTTTCTGAACCCTCTTCTTCTGCTCTGGAGTTAAATGTTCACTAATATTTACTTGAACATAATCCTCTGTAGTTGTGAGTGGATACTCCATAGAGTGAAGTGGTTCACCGTGCATTTCTGTTGCAATGGCTAGGGTCATGATATGTGCCACTTCTGCTGATTCCTTGTCATAGTATTTTTTAAGAAGATTGACATGATATACCTTCTCCTTTCCTTTCTTGTCAATCTTATAATTGGTCCTGGAAAGTTTCTCTAGTATGACATAGGGTCCCTGCCATCCAATCTGCAATTTGTTATTGCTGCTCGGCAACAGTAATAACACCTTTTCACCCACCTCCAGTTCCCTATCCTTTGCTTTTTTGTTGTAGTACGCAGCATGCTTCTTCCTGGCCTGTCTTAAGTTATCATTGGCCAGTTTCCAACCTGTTTTCAATCGAGATGTCAACTCGTTGACGTACTGGTATGAGGAAGTCACTGTTTCCTCTGCCTTTTCATCAGTTCATGTCCGCAGCAATGCTTCCAGTGGACCTTTTATTGGTCTTCCAAACAACAATGTAGCTGGAGCCAATCCAGTTGAATTGTGGGGCACTTCCCTATATGCAAATAGTGCAGCAGGTAAGTATTATCCCAAGTATCAGGTTTTCACTCGCCAGCTTTCTAAGGATTGAAATTAGCGTACCATTGAATCGCTCTACTTGACCGTTCCCTTGGGCATGGTAGGGACTACAATGATAGTGCCTGGCTTGAAATATCCTGAATACTTCTTGTGTTAGCTTTCCCTTAAACTGAGACCCATTGTCAGTCAATATCTGATGCGGGAAACATAATCGGGTAAATATTGTCAACAGGGCCTCTGCCACGTGCTTTGAATCTATATCTGACATGGCCACTGCTTCTTCCCACATAGAGCAAGTATCAATCAAGGTTAAGATGTAAGCACTTCTCTTCTTGGTCCTAGTGAGGGGTCCAACAATATCTACTGCAACACGTTCAAACAGGGTTCCCATAACAGGCATTTCTCCCAGTGTTGCTGGTGCAGTCCTATGCTTAGGAGCTACTCTTTGGCATTCTGGACAGGATCTTACATATCTTTTTATGTCCTCTGTAATTCCTGGCCAAAAGTAGTGACAGGCTATCCTTTGTCCAGTGGCCCCTATTCCCATATGTCCACTGAAGGGTATAGCATGTCCTAGCGTCATAACCTTCTCCCTGTAAGATTTTGGCACTATAAGCTGTCCATGCTCTTTAGGTCCTGTTCCAGCTTTTCTGTATAGTAGGCCATTCTTCATTTACAAGTCTCATTTCTCTGGACAGTTATATGCTTTAGGCAATTTGCCAAAACAAGGCTTCAGTGTGCTATCTGCTGCTTGAGCCTTTTTCATCTCTTCTGGATGAGTATTGATAGGATTCTCCTCCATTTTCCTGGAGCTTTCCCTGGTCTGGACTGTTGCCATAACTACAGGTTTTATAGGTTCTCCAAGGAAAACATACCTACACCCCAAAATCAAAGGGTAAATAAAGTCGTCCATCACTGCCGCTTTGATTTCTCCTTCCACATAGCGAGATCTTATGTTGATTCGAGCTATGGGTAGTGTCATGGTTCTTGCTCCCTTGATCGGTCCTCTGATTTCCACTGTTTCTGTGGTTATCTGGTCAGGACTCACTAGAGAAGAGCACACAACTGAATCAAAGTCCAATCCTCTGTCATATAAACACAGTACTTGAGTGCCATTCACGGTCACTTCCTCACAGACAGGGGGGTGATGGAAGTCCTTCTGACTTACTGCCATTTCCTTCCTTCCCTGATTCCCTGTTGTAAGACATGCAGCATGATGAGGAGGATTCTTCCTTCTGCAGTCCGCAGTATTGTGGTTACTCATTAGACAAGTTTTACACCACTTTCCTTCCTTCCTTCCGGTAAGGTGTCTTATCCGATCTTAGAGGGTTTTTGTCCTTTTGGTCAAATCGTTGTTTGTTCCTTGTGGTATGGTCCTTTTGTTCATATTTGGTATAGTTTTGTGATGATTTGAAGTTTTCACCCTGCTTCTTCTTATTTCCTAATAATTCTGCCTGAGCTGCTTGATATCTCTCAGCAACAGTTACAATATCTTCCAATCTCTCTGCTCCTTGTTCCATGATAAACTTCCTCATTTCTTGAGGTATAAACTCTTTCACTTGCTCCATCATTACCATTTCTTTCAGATCCTGACACTTTCCTAAACTACTCCATTTTTCCAAGTAAGTTTCCAATCTAGCAGAGAATTGGTGATAGTTTTCTCCTGGAAGAAGTTTAGCTGTTCGGAATTTCTTTCTATATGATTCTGAGTTCTTTTCATGTCTCACAAGCAGTGCCTGCATTATGATTTCATAATCTTCCTGGTCATCTCTTGAGAGCTTCAAATATACATCGTAGGCCACACCTCTCAATCCCTGAGATAGTTTAAGACTCCACTTTTCTTTCCCTAAGCCATAGGTAGTGGCAGGTCTTTCGTATCTATCCAGATACGACTCAATGGCGTCTTCTTTCTCAACAAATGGGTCCAGATGAAAATTCATGGCCCCACTTGAGGTGCTCTGGCTGGAGCTACTCTCAGAGTGAGGTGAGCTACCACCATTATTGCCAGTATTTGCCTGAATTTCAAGCTCTTTTAATCTCAACTGATGGTCTCTCTCTGCTTGTAATTTCCTTTCCTCATTTTCAGCCTCCCATTTCTTGGCTTCAATTTCTAATCTTTTGTTTTCTCTCTCAGCTTCCAGTCTTTTGTTTTCTCTCTCAGCTTCCAGTCTTTTGTTTTCTCTCTCAGCTTCCAGTCTTTTGGCTTCTCTTTCAGCTTCTGTTTGCAACCGCCTTTCTTCAGCCTCTAATTTCTTTGCTTCTCTATCAGCCTCTAATTTCTTTGCTTCAGTTTCTAATTGCAACTTTCTTTCTTCCCTATCCATGTGTTTGTCCACTTCTGTTGTGACATACTGAGTGAGAGCATCACCTGTCATATTTAATTCCTTACCCATCTGCATGATCGCAGTTCTGAACTTCACTAGATCAGCCATGGCGTTACTTAGAGAGGGTATGTAAATTTACTATAACCAAATATTATAATTAAACTTAATTAATTAAATGAACAAATAATTTCCGTGCAACTTTGTGAGCATCAACTATTTACTGAGTACTAAACGGTACTCCTCCTAAGAAAATAATTTTTTTAAATCCTATTATTGAATTTTTTTTCAAAAATCTGTTTCTTAAGTATCTATGGGTGGCACAAGATAGAGTAGTAGGTAGATGAATAGACTAAGTATGGCTCAAGATATACAGAAATATCCCAGGAACGAGCCCCCAGTGTGGCGAGACGTTTTTATTGGCTCTAAGATCAGTATAGTACTGACAATTATAATAATAATAGCCCCTTCAGTCATAACTGACTATGGGAATGCGCCCCTGAGGTGACAGCCTCAGCTGCTTATTTTCCTGGTGCTCCTTTCGACGTTTTCTCCCCTCCTCTGCTTGTTGTGTGAGCCTCTCTTCGCCCAATCTGAGGTGGCGCCGTAAATAGCATCGCCACTTAGTGCGATCGGCAGCTTCATCCTCCCATGTTGCTGGATCCATATCCAGTGCCCTCATATCTCTCTTGCACACATCTTTGAACCTCAGCTGTGGTCGCCCAACTGTTCTCTTGCCATCTGCTAATTGTCCGTAGAAGATATCTTTTGGGATGCGACCATCTTCCATGCGGCGAACATGGCCAAGCCAGCGAAGTCTGCGCTGTCTAAGCAGTGTATACATACTTTGAAGGCCAGCACGTGACAACACCTCGACATTTGTCACTTTATCTTTCCACGAGATGCCGAGGATGCGGCATAGACACCGTAAATGGAAGGTATTGAGCCTTCTTTCTTGCTTAGCATAGGTCGTCCAGGTCTCGCTGCCATATAGGAGTGTGCTGGTGACGCAGGCATTATATACTGCAGCTTTGGTCTTCATTGTGAGTTTGGAGTTTCCCCAAACACGCGATGTGAGGCGGGCAAAGGTAGCTGCAGCTTTGCCAATGCGGCTGTCGATTTCTGTATCCAGTGAGAGTTTGTCATTGATGGTAGACCCTAGGTATGTGAAGTGGTGCACCACTGCCAATTCGTAGTTATCGATAGTGATAACTGGTGCAGCACCCGCATCCTGACTCAGCACATTCGTTTTCTTTAGACTTATTGTGAGGCCAAAGTCCTTGCATGCTTTAGTGAAGCGATTCATCAAGTTCTGAAGCTCCTGTTGGCTTTGAGTGACGACTGCAGCATCATCAGCGAACAACAAGTCTCTTATAGTGACCCTTCTGATTTTTGTTTTTGCCTTCAGCCTTGAAAGATTAAACAGACGGCCATCTGATCTAGTGTGAAGGCATATTCCTTCAGTTGCATCTCCGAATGCATGTTTCAAGAGTAAGGCAAAGAAGATTTCGAAGAGAGTCGGAGCCAGAACACAGCCTTGTTTAACGCCACTTCGTATGTCAAAGGGCTGTGACGTGCTTCCAGCATATTGGACTGTTCCCTTCATGCCGTGATGGAATGACTTTATCATTTCCAGCATTTTAGAAGGGCAGCCTATTTTCAGGAGGATTTTGAAGAGTCCATCCCTACTAACCAGGTCAAATGCTTTTGTGAGGTCTATAAAGGCGATATATAAAGGCCTTTTCTGCTCTCTTGATTTTTCCTGAAGCTGGCGGACAGAGAAGATCATGTCTGTTGTTGATGTACCAGCTCGGAATCCACACTGTGACTCTGGATATATGCGCTCAGCTAACTTGTGTAGTCGCATTAAGACGACTTTGGCAAAAACCTTACCAACAATACTAAGAAGAGAGATGCCTCTGTAGTTATTGCAATCACTTCTGTCTCCTTTACTTACAATTACAGAAATAGAATTTATGCAGAAAATGGGGAAGTCCCAGTGTCTGAGAGGACTACTGGTATCACAAATTAGTTACGGCTGTGAATGATCTGATCTCGAAACAACAGTAGAGAGGAGACCGACATAAAGTGCCACCTCCGCTGTGTAACTAACTGTGATATTAAAAAAACAAGGAAACAGATTTTACTTAACAATGATAAACTTGACAAGTCTTCAAATACAATTTCCTTATTATTTATTTAGTATATACACTATCTACTCTTGTGCTGAAGGGTGAATGTTGAAAAATGGAATGTAATGAATTTGTAAGTTTACATATGATTTACAAATATTTATATAGATATGTAAATATATTACAACAAGTTTTCCAATTATAGGAACAAAAATTATATCAGCTGTGCTGTTATTCAATTATAGTACATGTATCAGCTGTGCTGTTAATTACGTATAATTTATCAGCTATAATCTTATTATTGTCTCTTGCTACGCTAATTCACTTTCTCGTCACTGACACTAGCTTTTGCTCACAATGCTGACAGAAATGGTACTAATGTGTACTCATCTCTTAAAAAGGTCTGTCCTTCTTGGTTTGGTTGACACAAAACACCCGCTGATGGTCGTTTCGTTAGCCCACCCAAGACTGAGGGGGACTAAAGAGGTTGATCCTGTGCAATCACTGTGCTCCTGCGACGTTCGAGGCAGCTGGATTGACACGACATACAACCTCAGGTTTGATGACACGAATAAAACCTGTAACAAGGAAAAATAGGGGCTAATTTCTGTCCTCAAGCCCACCTATTTCAAGTGTGGGTGAAATGAGCGTGTCTCGGGTGTCTGCGTGTAGGATGAATGATAACATGGCTCAGTATGATTTAGCAATAGCGAGACAAGACAGGTGTCTACTTGCAAAACATTCTTTCTGATAAATTAATACATGGATACATTCAATAATATAAATTCAATGCATGAATACATTCAATAATATAAATTCAATACATGAAGACATTCCAATAATATGTACACCTAGGTGTGATACAACCATTTCCTTCCCCCTATAATATACCAGGCCCTCACTGACAAGTGCTATACAAGCTGGTAACATATATCCTAACAATATTGTTATGTTCTTATGATAGGAGTATATGAGACGAGGACTGTTTGGTGACATATCAGGTGGGAGTTATAGGATACCATAGATTGAAGTTAGATGAGACAATAGATTGAGTCCTAACAAGGACTGTTTTGGTTATAGTGCAGTTGGTTTTATCTGAGATAATAGACTGAAGTTATGTGAGACAATAGAGTGAGTTATAGGAGACAATAGATTGAGTCCTAACAAGGACTGTTTTGGTTATATTTCAGGTTGGAATGAGATAATAGATTGATGAGTCCTAACAAGGACTGTTTTGGTTATATTTCCGTTTGGTCTGAGATGATAGATTGAAGTTGTATTAGACAATAGGTTGAAGTTGTGATGATGTCACCAGGATACAACGATAAAATATCTCCAAATTTAACGAAGAAATGTAGGGTTAAAAATAATGCGTCAGATACTAGGAGACATGCTCGCCCATGCCAGCCTTTCCTGCCACCATTCAAATTATCTAGTTAGAAGTGCAGACGAAACGTTTATCCTTTGTAGACGGGAGAGAACGGAGGACACCAAAAAGGGAAAATATGACTGAACACGTGTTTGAAGTTCGAACGGCAAAAAGACGCAATGGGGGAGGGGGGGGGGGGGGGGGGGGGGGGGGGGGTGTGAAAGGAAAAAAATTCACGTCCCCTAGTTGACACAAGGAAGGAAATGGACAAGAAAAAGACCTTAACTCTTAGTCGAGACAGTCATTTCTTGGACGTTTTTCGATACTTGGTCTATATTTTAATGCCGCGGCAAAACACATGAGGGAAGGTTCTCGAACAAATTTCAAAAATTAAACTTGAGAAAAAATATGTTTTTTCTTAATAATAGAGTTATGAAAATAAAACCTAGCTAGTTTGATAGCCCATCTTGAGCACAGAAATAATATGCTTTCAATTATACAGACGGATAGATAATAAGGAAGATAATGAGAAAAGACTGTATTGTTCATATCATACGAGCGACTGCACTGTTAACCCATGTCACTAAAAGTTTCGAAAATCTTGGCCTTGAGCATGCAAATGTAAAATCTAGCTGTAATTAAAGAGAGGGGATGTGGTGGAGGATTGTAGCTAAAAATAACTTAGGAGGCAGATTCGTGTAGGAAATACATGTAAAACCAAGTGTGTTTTTATGAAAAAACAAGTAGAGACAGACGGACTAACAGACCGTAATACATACTTGACTGAGATTTGACTGAAGTGACTTTTGGTTGTAAGTTTGAAAGTTAGGGGGGAAGTCGGCGATTGGTCAACGCATTTTATAGTAGCGGGACAGAGAGGTGAAATTTTGCCATTTTACATAAGTCTGTCCAGAGACGCAGTTTAAATTAATAAGTGGTGTTGATTCCAGAAGAATACAAATATATAGTGGGACGCCATCATACAGCCAGCAGCTCAGCTGAGTTTTGCTAGCAAATTTAACTGTGTTCTCAATTCTGAATTCTGAATTGTGAGTTTCTGTTTGGCACCAAAGCGGTGTCAAATGCTGTTGTAATTACACAAGTGTGGACCATTGCAGTCTAATATTGTGTCAGAGCAGCCGTATATTATCCCCCAGCACGGAGAGGAGGGGCCACCAGACTATTGTACAGGATCGACGCAGGCGAGATAAGTGTTATCTGGCCTGCTGGACATTCACCAACGAAATTTTCAACTAATTTATCTATAATTCACCATCTAATAAAGACATTCCATTCGGGGAAATTAACTATGTATTCATCCCTTAAGTCAATGGACAATGTTTGGTACTCATAGACTGGGAGTATTCACACCACCCCAACAGCATATCTAGTAATAAGTTCTCCTCGGACTATCTTAATATAATTATTATTAACCAGTCATTTGAAATAATTAGGCACACATTTTCCATTTTATTATGTCATATGATTATGCATTCCATTTATAATTCCATAATATTTCATATGTTCTGACCAACAAACATTTGGTTCAGAACAAAATAAATTTACCAAAAGATTTAAATTTAAAAACTAAAACAGCCTGAGTTAGTTCAGTGTGTTATAAAGTTTATTAATATTATTAGACTTATTAAAAATGGTCTGGCGCTCTCTCTTCCAAACCTCTACACCTCACGGTAGAAGGGGAACGACTAAGTAAGTAAGACTTATTAAATATTTGTGTGTGTGTGTGTGTAATCTACCACAACACATTACATATCAGTACCCTAGACTTTTAACGTAGCCACATTTATTAGTAAAAAAGATATGTGTGAGGTCGTTAGTGGTAGTAAGAAGGGCCTTCTGTAATTCACATCTACATTTATCTCAGGAGCCTTCACAGCTGACCTCATACATCACACTAGGTAACATCAACCATACAATACCATCAAAATCCACTACATATATTGGGGTCTTGTCCAGGGATAATTAGCTTATCAGTAATATTAGGATCTCCTGGTGGGAGAATTAAATCAGGGGAACAAATTGTAAAAATTAAAAGTGTCCCTTAAAATTGAAAGTGAAAATAAAAGTTGGTGAATCTTCACAGCCAGTGGTAATTAATTAATTAACTGGTTAATTAGAATTACCTTAGTTAATAGTTAAGTAGAATTACTTTAATTATTGATTGGTTAGATTTTTACCTTGATCATTGTTATTTTGTGTGATGGCTGAGCTGGCAAAGTTCAGATCAGCTGCTGTGCTAACGGGGATGGATATGGGAATGGATGGTCAGGTTTTAATTCAGTATGTAACTGCTGAATGTGACAAGTATATTGAAAGGGAAGATAGGAGGTTAGCTGAAGAGAAGAGGTTACAAATTGAGGCTGATAGAGAACTTAAGAGGCTGCAGATTGAGGCAGAAGATAAGAGAAGGGAGGCAGAAGAAAAACGACAGCAAAGGGAAGCAGAAGATAAAAGATTGACTGTTGAAAGGGAGGCAGAAGATAGAAGGTTGCAAAGGGAGCACGAATTACGACTAAGGGAGCTGGAGTTACAAGGCCATGATCCTGAAAATGGTGCCAGCCCTTTTGCCTCAGATGCTGCAGCTAGTCAGGGTGCCTCAAACTCAGCTATGGGGTTTCATTTAGACCATTTTGTTGAAAAAGACGATGACATCGAGGGGTACCTCAGTCGTTTTGAATTATTAGCTACTACATATGGGTTAGAGTGAGAGAGGTGGAGTTTAAAGTTATCACAGGGACTGAGAGGTACTTCTTATGAAGTCTTCGCAAAAATGAACAGAGAAGACCAAGACAATTATGACATGTTAAAGCAGGCTTTGTTATTGAGGTACGAAAAAAAATGGTGAATTTTATCGTAAGAAATTTAGAAATGCCAAACTGTTGTCTGGGGAAACATACCACCAATTCTCTGCCAGACTGGAAACCTATTTGGAGAAATGGACGGCTCTGGGGAAGACCCAAGATCTTAAAGAAATGATCATGATTGAGCAATTGAGAGAGTCCATGGCTCCAGACATGAGCAAATTTCTCATGGAACAAGGTGCAGAGAAGTTGGGGGAGGTTTTAAATGTCGCTGAGAGGTATCAGGCAGCCCAGGCAGAGGTAAGTGGCTCTAAAAAGAAGCACATAGAAACTTTTAAAGCTCCACAGCCATTTAATAAATTGGAAAATAGAGAACAGGGTAATAAGGGCAGGACAAACTTTAAACGGCCAAGAAATGACTATCGAGACAGAAACTCACAGTTCAATGACCAAAAATACAATGAAAGAAAACCGTTTAACCAAGGAAAAAGATGGTGCAAATGGTGCAAGAAAGATAACCATAACACCGAATTTTGTAGAAGGAAACCTTCAAACATTGCTGCAATGAAGTCGGGGACTCAAAGATTAAAGGTTAATCCTAATGGACAGCAGGAACCTTATCACCCCCCAGTTTGTGAGGATGTTATTTGTAATGGGGTCCCCATAAGGTGCCTTTATGATACAGGTTTGGATTATGATTCAGTTGTGAAGTCTAGCCTAGTGGACCCAAGTCAGTATACCACAGAAACAGTGGAAATACAAGGGGCGACTAAGGACATACCACTCATGACACTTTCCATCGCAAGGATAACGGTGAAAACTCGCTATGTGGAAGGAGAAATCAGAGCAGCAGTGATAGATGAACCAATCTACCCTCTGATATTGGGGTGTAGATACGTCTTCTTGGGGAATCCCGAGAGACCTGTGATCATGGCGACAGTGCAGACCAGGTCACAGAAAAAGGAGGAAGAAGGTGAACCTATAAATGCTCATCCAGAGGAGATGAGGAAGGCGCAGGCTGAGGATAGGACACTCAAGCCATGTTTTAAAAAATTGCCCAAATGCCACACACCTCCAAGCAAGGGGGAATATTTTATGAAGGACAGATTGCTATATAGGAAGACAGGAACTAGATCCACTGGTCACGGACAGTTGGTTCTTCCCAAGGTATATAGGGCAAATTTAATAAGGAGCTTACATGTTGGAAAAGATGGTGACCATGAGAAAGTCGGTACCATCTGCCAAAAAGTTGCTCGAAAATACTATTGGCCCGACGTAAATGTCGATATTGAAAACTTTGTAGAAGCATGTGGCGTATTTCATGAGGGAACACCCACAAAGGGAAAATATGTGCAGGACCTAGAAACGCCACGGGGCACTCTTAGGCCTGGAAGAAAAAATTATTATACTCAGGTAGACAAAGTGCAATGGGAGCCCCCTTTTCACACCCAGTCTTCACTTGAATGGATTAACATGGCCACTATGCGACGAGTACAAAGAAGAAATTTACCCCAGAATAAACTGACAATCCCTCTGTCTGAGTTATATAAACTGGATGAAGCTAAAAGAGAGCGAAGATCTCTCACAAGCAATCTAAAGTGGGAAGACAAACCCAAGAAAAAAATTGGTAGTGGTCGATTTGTGAGTGATGATTCTAGGAAGAAAAGTCCTCATTATAAGGCTTCTAATGGAAGGGACCCGACGGGTTCCATGAAAAATAAGTATGATAAATTAAAAGTCCAGATGTAGCTTTATTAAGGACCTGGACAGATGAGAAGGCAGAAGAGACTGTTACCTCATCTTATCAATACGTGAACGAACTGACCACTTGTCTGAAAGCTGGATGGAAACTGGCAAATGATAATTTGAGACAAGCCAGGAAGAAACATGCAGCATATTTTAATAGGAAGGCAAAGGACAGAGAACTAGCTGTGGGAGAGAAGGTGCTTCTTCTACTACCCGGCAGCCAGAATAAATTACAAATTGGATGGCAAGGTCCATATACGGTTCTAGAAAAGGTGTCTAGAACAAACTATAAAATTGACAAAAAGGGGAAGGAGAAAGTTTATCAAGTAAACCTTTTAAAGAAGTATCTGGACAGACCACTCCAGGAAAGCACCCCCTTACTAACCTTGGCTATCGCAACTCAAATGCAAAAGGAACCACTCACCTCGCATGAATACCCATTACATCCTTGTGAAACAGCGGCACAAGTAAAAGTCAGTAAGCACCTGACTAAAAATCAGAGGGAGAGAGTTCAACAGGTTCTGGAGGAACATACAGATGTATTAACAGATAAACCAGGACATACAAATTTGCTACAGTATGACATGAAACTGGTAGACTCAAACCCAATCTGTGTGAGAGCCTATTCTATTCCGTTCGCGAAGGAGAAGGCATTGAAGGAAGAAATAGATTATTTGTTGAAGGAGGGGATTATTTCGCACAGTGAATCATCTTTTAGTTCTAGTGTCGTTTTGTTGAGAAAACCGTCTGGGGAACACAGACTGTGCATAGATTACAGGAAACGAATGCTGTCACAGAAGGACAAGTGGATCCATTACCAGACACAAAACAGTTATTTGCCAGACTGAACAAGGCAAAATACTTTTCAAAGGTGGATCTTAGTAAAGGCTATTACCAGATTCCAGTGAAGCCTGAAGTGAGACCTTATTTAGCGTTTAGCATATCGGAAGGACATTATGAATTCAACATGCTACCATTCGGATTGAAAAATGCTCCGAGTGTATTTTCAAGGATGATGCGCAAATTGTTGGATCCCCTGAATAACCCATGTATCACGAATTTCATGGATGATATACTCGTCGCCACAGAGACATTTGAAGAACACATTGACGCTCTAAAAATGTTATTTGATAGACTTAGGGAGGCGAACTTAACTGCTAGGCCAACAAAATTTTGTATTGGATGCAAAGAGTTGGAATTCTTGGGACACACTGTATATCAGGGTAACATGACCCCTGATCCCAAGAACTTGGAAAAACTGCAGAGAGCACCTAGACCACAAACAAAAAAGGACGTGCGATCATTCGTGTCGTTATGCGGATTTTATCAAAAATATATCAAAAATTTTAACTCTATTTGTGCTCCTCTGACTGATCTGACTCGCAAGGGACTTCCAGATAAAATTATTTGGACTGCGCAATGTGAATTAGCTTTCCAAGAATTAAATTAAAAACTCACTAGCAAGCCTATTCTCAAATTGCCTGATTTGACACAGGACTTTGTGGTGAGAACAGATGCAAGTAATGTAGGCCTCGGGGCGGCCTTGTTGCAAAGGTCATCTTCACCTGATGGGGAACTGAACCCAGTCGCTTACGCAAGTCGCAAATTGAATAAAGCGGAACAAGGATATTCTACCAGCGAAAAGGAATGTTTAGCGTTAATCTGGGCAATAAAGAAATTCCAAATCTATCTGTATGGTAGGACTTTTGTGGTCCAGACGGATCATCAGCCCCTCGTATTCTTATCTCAGGCTAAGCATGAAAACGCAAGATTGTTGAGGTGGTCTTTGTTACTGCAACCTTATCAGTTTATTATTGAATACATCCCAGGGTCATTGAATGTCGGTGCAGATTTCCTCAGTCGGCACCCCTGTGATCAAGATTAGAGTAGTGGTAGGCGGGGGGAGTAATTTTATCTATGTGTATCACTGGTTTTGGAACTTGCCGTAGTGCATGTTCTCAGGTGGGGACATGTGTGATGATGTCACCAGGATACAACGATAAAATATCTCCAAATTTAACGAAGAAATGTAGGGTTAAAAATAATGCGTCAGATACTAGGAGACATGCTCGCCCATGCCAGCCTTTCCTGCCACCATTCAAATTATCTAGTTAGAAGTGCAGACGAAACGTTTATCCTTTGTAGACGGGAGAGAACGGAGGACACCAAAAAAGAAAAATATGACTGAACACGTGTTTGAAGTTCGAACGGCAAAAAGACGCAAAAGGGGGGGGGGGGGGGGGGGGAAAGGAAAAAAATTCACGTCCCCTAGTTGACACAAGTAAGGAAATGGACAAGAAAAGGACCTTAGCTCTTAGTCGAGACAGTCATTTCTTGGACGTTTTTCGATACTTGGTCTATATTTGAATGCCGCGGCAAAACACATGAGGGAAGGTTCTCGAACAAATTTCAAAAATTAAACTTGAGAAAAAAATATGTTTTTTTCTTAGTAATAGAGTTATGAAAATAAAACCTAGCTAGTTTGATAGCCCATTACACAAGTGTGGACCATTGTAGTCTAATATTGTGTCAGAGCAGCCGTATATTATCCCCCAGCACGGAGAGGAGGGGCCACCAGACTATTGTACAGGATCGACGCAGGCGAGATAAGTGTTATCTGGCCTGCTGGACATTCACCAACGAAATTTTCAACTAATTTATCTATAATTCACCATCTAATAAAGACATTCCATTCGGGGAAATTAACTATGTATTCATCCCTTAAGTCAATGGACAATGTTTGGTACTCATAGACTGGGAGTGATGACACCACCCCAACAGCATATCTAGTAATAAGTTCTCCTCGGACTATCTTAATATAATTATTATTAACCAGTCATTTGAAATAATTAGGCACACATTTTCCATTTTATTATGTCATATGATTATGCATTCCATTTATAATTCCATAATATTTCATATGTTCTGACCAACAAACATTTGGTTCAGAACAAAATAAATTTACCAAAAGATTTAAATTTAAAAACTAAAACAGCCTGAGTTAGTTCAGTGTGTTATAAAGTTTATTAATATTATTAGACTTATTAAATATTTGTGTGTGTGTGTGTAATCTACCACAACACATTACATATCAGTACCCTAGACTTTTAACGTAGCCACATTTATTAGTAAAAAAGATATGTGTGAGGTCGTTAGTGGTAGTAAGAAGGGCCTTCTGTAATTCACATCTACATTTATCTCAGGAGCCTTCACAGCTGACCTCATACATCACACTAGGTAACATCAACCATACAATACCATCAAAATCCACTACAGAAGTATGAGTCCTATTAATCTTCGTCTTCATCAATCATATCAGGAAATACAATCATTATACCTAATGCCCTTAAGATACAATCAGTAACCTGATACTTTCATATTGAAACAATTTATATAACATATATACAGGTGTAGGTAGTATAATGACACACAACAAATACCAACATTATATACCTGCTGAAGGCCTATTTTCCTAAAGGTTATCGTAAATATATTTACCCTCTAAGATTCAAACAGGCCAGTTTTTGACTCGACTTAGCGAAGCAGGCTGCAGGTCGATGCCCTCAGGTAAGCTATAAATCAAAGTTGACAGCTCCTCTCACACAGTCGGTCGTCTCTGGCTTCGTGTTCGGTGTTGCGTGTTTTTAGCTAAAATCTCGCCCGATTATATAGGTAGATGAATGCTTAAGAAAAGCTTTTGGTTGGTTCTGGCGGAGCAAAATGATTGGTTGTCTCCGGTTTAGTACCTTGCCTCGTACAGCCTAATTTTATTCAGTTTTCTTCCGCCATCTTGCGTGAACAAGATGGCTACGACCCACATCCGAAAAAAAACAGGGCTTGAGTTTTTCCTTTTGTAACTTCAGGTAATTTATTCCGGCTCAGCAACTGTGCGTTGATTGGCTGGGCTCTCGACATAGGGATTTAACAAAGTAGTGGGGTTACACACAACTCGTTTTCACGACAGTCCTATCCTCTTTCCTCTGGCTTTTAGGAGGTGCTTAGTTGTCGTTGCTATGCAGTCTGTCTGTGTGCTGTGACTCTGAGTTTGTTAGATTATATCTATCATTTTCCAAGTTCAAATCCAGCTGGGTTTCCGCTGAATGTTCCAATCAAATTCATTATCTAAATCGTAAAGAGTAGGCCATACTGCCGCTGCTCAGGCAAAATTGAAAAATGAGGAAACACGAGTATTTATAGAATGTGTGATTCCAAGGGAATTTGAAAACCTTTTATTTCATATCAACAGCACCAGTATTTAGCCCCTCCCTCCCTTTCACTTTGGACTTCAATGTAAGTAATCGTTAGGTCTGACGACGGATGATTTAATGCATTTATGATACTGGACAATGGTAAGGACCCTAGAGGTTATGAACGTACTTTGCAAGTAATTCTATGTGGCGGGACAATTAAAGACAATAAAGGGAACCGCCATACAACAATGAGACTAAAGACGGCGAAAGGCATGCGACAGAAGGGAACTTAACTCAAGCCGCAAAAACAGAGGACTAAGTGACAAGAGGCAGATAATTTCTGTATGGGGCGGCCTATTCCCCCCACCCCCCCCCCCCCCCCCCGAAAAAAATTATGCTAAAATATAAAGTATGTACAAATTGTTATCAAAATCGCCGCTCCCTTGGACAATTCCTAGATCCGCCACTGTGTGAGATTCATAACAGCATTCTGTAAAACCACTTTTTTGGCATCAGGTCATCTTCTCGTTTGCTTATTGATTGTCCCTACTTCACTTCAATATTTAAAGATCAGCTAAATGTAACACTGAGGAAATCTCTTAAAGCGGAACTCTGTTCAAGTCATTAACAAAGATTTGAACTTTACTACACATGTGCTAAATTCTTCAAAAAAAGAAGGACCCGAAGCACATTTACCTTCGGGGCAAAACCGGTCTGTGTGTAAACATAACCCCAATCTCTCTGTAAATTGTACTTCAGTCACACTCCATTAAATGGTTCTGTGTTGTTCTAAAGGTACAATACCTGTCATTTCCTTATAATTTCCTTTTTTTAAACATTGTGTTACTTGAAAATTTATCCAAACATATTTTACTGTTTTTTGTTTTGTTTTGTTTTTTCAAATTCATTCACTTTCTTGACAATGGATTAGTTTGTTTGTTCAGTCAGTAAGAAATATTGCCAGACCCTGAACTTTATTTCTTTACATTATAAAATGTTTGACGAATGACTATTTGTAGAAAACTCAAGACTACTCCTTCAAACACCTTTTATTATCGTTCCGCATTGAGCACAGAACCATCACTGAATATATGCCACATGCAGAAAACATGCCTCTCATAATTGTCTCTGTGTACTCATGTAACGGTGATTTCTATATAGGACCTTTTTACATAGTGGTCTGCCAGCGCCATGTAGATTCTCACATTAGTCATTTTTTACGACGTGCTTTTGTTGAAAGTGGTCTTATTTTTTCACTTCCTTCCGAAAGAGCACCAGGTGCCACTTTGGACACTAAAATCATTCTACGCGCTAAAATACTTTAAAATCATACACACTCACTCAACAGACGTGTGAAAGATACAGTTTGAAGATTTTTCCGCTTAGGTTTTAAGCGTCTTGAGGAGATGCACATTTCTGAACACAAGATGTGTAACATCATCATCACCCTTCAGCTGCCCAAGAAGTTGTTGCAAGTGGTCTGTTGCAAGTAGTGGTTTGGTTAGCTCTGAACAATGTTCCATATAATGTCAATAAAGTAATTATAAATTCTGGCCATTGTTTTATCTTCTTGATATTCTTGAGTGATCGTGTATCGTGCCTTCTATGTAAGATTACGCGAATGCAGGGGTGGAAGATTCTGAATAATAATTGAACCTTGGAATACGATTGATGTGACAAGTCGGTTCCATTGAGTCCACAATTATTTAATACAGATTACACGTCAAGACGATTCATGCATGTTGATCACAAAGGTACATATTATAACTTGAAAATATATGGCATAGATATGTAGATATCCTATCAGTCCTTGTCCAATAATCAAATTACTGTATGCAGATTGTCATAGCTGTATGCACGCGCGGTTGGGGTTTCCAACGGCCGACAGTGAGTCTATGAGTCTGGCAAAATCAAATACTATGGACTGTAATTCATCCTTCCTTAATTTTCACTTCGTACTGACCTTTAATCATTTCAAATCTTCGTAATAGCAATGGACTGACCCATGTCCGTACTTACATAAAATATATCTGTATGGCAATACCATGCCCAACATTGGAAGGAGAGTCAGACGCGTCTTAACAGCTTGACGGTCAATGTGAAAAGGGTAGCGTTTCTTAGTTACCGACTGTGTCCTAAACAACTCTATACACGTCATAATCGATCGTGTCTAAAGCGTTCAAAATTGAAACCTCTGTCATTATATCAACTAAATAAATGTCCAATGTTAATAGTGAATGATAAAATTAAATTAAAGTAAGGTCTGTCGTATTAGTATGTCATATATGAATTAATTTGACTAATTAAAATTAAATTAATTAATTAAACTAAGAGTTAAATTATTAAGATTCTAATTTCACGCGATGTTATGAGAGAAGAAAAGACAAACTAAGTAAGAAGAAATAGAAAGAAATTCGAATATAAGTTTTAACTTAATTGTGTGTGTTAAGTGTTAGTGAATAATAACTAACTAACTTAACTAACTAAATAATGTATAGGTACATTAAAAAAAAATTATTAATCTAATACTTGTGTGAGATTTATTTTCTCTTTTCATAATTTCTTCTTTTAGTATTTCGTTCTCTTTTTTTTTTTTTTTTTTTCTTTCATTTCATTTTTTTTTTCTCACATTTCATTTTATTGATAATAATTCAATTAAGAAGTTAAGTTAACTAATTAATTAGTATAGGATATGATGATCCATCCGTAGTCTTGATCCTGATGAATTCTTTTAGGCAAAAGTGTTCAAATGTCCACGTCGGAGAGAAATGTCATTTATAACTGCATCGAAGAATTAAGAGTCCATAGGATAATAAGTTCGACTTGTCGTCAGATATTATTCCATGATTGTTCAATGATATTCGTATATCGTGTATGGATATTATACGAAGTTCGAATGTAAGTATATATACCTTGATTGTCTTGTCGTTCAATTCTGTGATGCATATAGTGTTTATAAAGTTTGAATTGAAGGCAAGGTTAGTTCCTTTATAGTTGATACTTCGTTCAATCCAATGTAGTTCTGATTGATGTAGTTTAAGAGTGTCAATGTTGATTATTCGTCGTCAATAGGATTACGTGACAACGCATCTGCCACACAATTTTCAGTGCCAGGTATGTGTTCAATGGAGAACTCGAATGGCTGTAGGATGATTGAATATCTGGCAAGTTTTTGGCTTTTGTGGTTGGATCGACGCAAGGATGCGACCGTTACTGAACTTAATGTCTAAGTTCAACTAATAGACAATATTTTGTAACAATATTGTATCTAAATAATACTATATCATAAATAGTTATGATATCTGTTAAATATAATGTAATTATATCACACAATTAATTTCAATGTCCAATAATGTTGGGTATAATTCCTAGTAATGATATTGTTCAATGTACTAAGTCACTCTCTCAGTACCAGAAAAGTATATTAAATAATATACAATGGGTCTATTACCTCAAAGGTAGCTATAAGATTATTTATTTTGTCAATATATATATTATATTATTATGCCCTAGGCATCTATGATAAATTGTAGTGCTACTTTCTTGGACTATCACTGCATAATTATGCAATGTCCCATATTACCCTTAAATTTCAGAAAAAATTAATTAAATTAGATTACAAGTGTATTATTGCATATAATAGCATATTATTAATGTAATATAAATATATATCATGAGGACAGACAAGCAATGATGCAACTAAAGGGTACAAACAATGTCAAGACGCAAACAAGACATTTTCACAATTAAAAATGAATTTATGAACTAAATAAAATAAGCGGAAATGTCACAGACCAAATGAAAGGTCATGGTCTGACCCGAGGTCAACTTAATATTCAAAGTACACAAAAATAAAAATGACTGCGAAAAATGATGACGTCACAGGACTCATAACGGACGAAAATTAACAATCATAAAATAAATGATAGTCAGAGGAGAATGGACGAAATAGTGACGAACATGGTACAGAACTGAATAAAATTATTAACTGAATACGAATAAAATACACCAATTATCTACGGGACAGTACAGCTAACGCAAATTGTCAAACGGTAGCAAATTTGGACAGACTGTCCAATGGCAACCTCAATGGGCTTCCAAAAGTGCGATCGTTTAAGTTCCCTAAGAACGACTGAAATCTAGGTGGTCAGCTGTTGGCGACATTCCCAGAGATTTCAGTTCCCTCTCCAACCGGCCCACGAATTAACAACAAATACATACGATGGAAAACAAATTTAACATATATACATGAAAATACATAGACATGCCTAATCAAAGCGAAATGGACTCAGTATTACGGTTTTGCAATGACGACAATTTAAACAGCTAGACTTATCTTTCCCGTTGCTTCGGTCAGTGCTATAGGTCGTCAACAGCTAGGCTAATGCCCTTGACTGCCTGCTCCTGTAGTCCATTTCTTGTGTCTGCTTCAAATGACTTATTTTTCCCTTGGTTAGGCTTAAAAGAACGACTTCAGTTTTTCTCCGATAGTTTCACCTACACGAATTTCAGTGACGTCGCGTTGTTAGGCATTAGACTGAGTACTGCGTCATAGGTCATAATTCAGCACATCATGTGATCGTAACTTGATCGTAAACATTTCATTCGAAAGTCATTCAGAAATTTTTTTGTCGATCCCCAGACACCGGACACCACTGTTGCAAGTGGTCTGTTGCAAGTAGTGGTTTGGTTAGCTCTGAACAATGTTCCATATAATGTCAATAAAGTAATTATAAATTCTGGCCATTGTTTTATCTTCTTGATATTCTTGAGTGATCGTGTATCGTGCCTTCTATGTAAGATTACGCGAATGCAGGGGTGGAAGATTCTGAATAATAATTGAACCTTGGAATACGATTGATGTGACAAGTCGGTTCCATTGAGTCCACAATTATTTAATACAGATTACACGTCAAGACGATTCATGCATGTTGATCACAAAGGTACATATTATAACTTGAAAATATATGGCATAGATATGTAGATATCCTATCAGTCCTTGTCCAATAATCAAATTACTGTATGCAGATTGTCATAGCTGTATGCACGCGCGGTTGGGGTTTCCAACGGCCGACAGTGAGTCTATGAGTCTGGCAAAATCAAATACTATGGACTGTAATTCATCCTTCCTTAATTTTCACTTCGTACTGACCTTTAATCATTTCAAATCTTCGTAATAGCAATGGACTGACCCATGTCCGTACTTACATAAAATATATCTGTATGGCAATACCATGCCCAACATTGGAAGGAGAGTCAGACGCGTCTTAACAGCTTGACGGTCAATGTGAAAAGGGTAGCGTTTCTTAGTTACCGACTGTGTCCTAAACAACTCTATACACGTCATAATCGATCGTGTCTAAAGCGTTCAAAATTGAAACCTCTATCGCAATATATTAAATGCCTTAACCTTTTACAATTGCACGTCTGGTAACCTTTAGCAGACGGCGTTAATATCATATACCGTAACAGAAGTACACCCTGTTCACAAAGTTCCGGGACTCATTTTTTATCCGGAAAACCGTTATAAGGAGCTAGGTGATATTAACACAGTGCACGTGTCAACCACGTGCCACTATATGAACCAAACCTGAAGTTTGTAATTTCGCGCATGCGCTGTGTGGTAGCGTATAAGCGGATGTGACGTAATAGTGCTCGTCGCATTTCAAAAATGGACAGCAAAATTCAACAACGTGTGTGTATTGATTTCTGTTTTCGTCTAGGAAAAACTTGTTCCGAAACTCTCGAAATGTTGCAAACAGCTTTCGGAGAGTCCTGTTTAAGTAGATCTAAAACATTTGAGTGGTATTCCCGTTTCAAAAGTGAACTCCGATCCTTTGAAGATGGCCCCTGTCAAGGGAGACCCTCCATCTCCCACACCGACGAGTTCGTTGCACGTGTGCAAGAAATGATACGCGCTGACCGACGTCTCACTACCAGATAGGTTGCTGATGATCTTGGAATATCAATTGTTACGTGTCATAAAATCGTAACTGAAGATTTGCACATGAGACGGGTGTCAGCGAAACTCGTGCCACGCCACCTGACTGAGGACCAGAAGGACGATCGGTTGTCCATTTGCACTGACCTCCTTGAGATAGCAAAAAACGACGCAAATTTCATGCCCTCGATAATAACTGGTGATGAAAGCTGGGTGTACGAATGTGACCCGGAAACAAAGCAAATGTCCTCCCAGTGGCAAACGCAATCATCTCCTCGGCCGAAGAAGGCAGCTCAGGTCAAGTCCAATGTCAAGACCATATTAGTAGCGTTTTTCGACATTGATGGCCTGGTGCATCATGAATACGTCCCTATAGGACAGAGTGTCAATGCTGAATTCTACAAAACAGTCCTGCAACGCCTCCGCGACGCTGTGCGCAGACATCGCCCTGAGAAGTGGCGCACAGGCAATTGACGTGTTCATCATGACAATGCACCTGCACACAGGTTTGTCACCACAAACGCATTTTTGACGAAACACAACATTCCATTGCTCCCGCATCCTCCATACTCACCCAATCTTGCTCCGTGTGACTTTTTCTTGTTCCCGCAACTTAAGAAAACAATGAAAGGTCGTAGATTCGATGACATTGAGCAGATTCAAGCCAACGCGACGAGACAGATGAGGGCTATTCCGCAAAGTGACTACCAGAGGTGCTTCCTTCAGTGGCAGGAACGTTGGAATAAGTGTGTACACCCACAAGGGAACTACTTACAAGGAGATAGAACCAAATAGTATGTAAGTCTACTTATTCGAATAAAAAAAAATGAGTCCCGGAACTTTGTGAACAGGGGAGTAAATAATGTGGCAGTTTATTATATTTTTTTGTAAGACGTTAGTTTCATATAAATTGTTGGATAAGAGTGGGGAATCAACAATTTAAAAACAGTAACTTGTTCAATCATTGTGTATAACATGATTGTCATATTTAGCTAATTCATGGATCTAACAGTCACATCTGCATATGTTCAGGTCATTGTTTAAAAATATCTAATGCAAGATAACCTAAGACATTTGGATGTTAGGTTGTCTACATACATATTCTAAGACATTTGGATGTTAGGTTGTCCGCATACACAACCTAAGACATTTGGATGTTAGGTTGTCCGCATACATAACGTAAGACATTTTGATGTTAGGTTGTCTGCATACATAACCTAAGACATTTGGATGTTAGGTTGGCCGCATACATAACCTAAGACATTTGGATGTTAGGTTGTCCACATACATAACCTAAGACACTTGGATGTTAGGTTGTCTGCATACATAACCTAAGACACATGGATGTTAGGTTGTCCGCATACATAACCTAAGACATTTGGATGTTAGGTTGTCCGCATACATAACCTAAGACACTTGGATGTTAGGTTGTCCGCATACATAACCTAAGACATTTGGATGTTAGGTTGTCCGCATACATAATCTAAGACACTTGAAAGTTAGGTTGGCCGCATGCATAACCTAAGACATTTGGATGTTAGGTTGTCCGCATACATAACCTAAGACATTTGGATGTTTCACCAAAATTTTTATTCGAGTAATTCATAGATTTTTGCAATTAAAGAAATATACTCTCTTTTACAAACTGTTTCTATATTTCTGTATGACAGTAAGAAAGCGGAACGATTTTTTTTAATAAAATAAAATGTATATTTTGTAAGTAACATTTTTAATTGTGCATTTGTAGATATTTACTTTAAGAAAGAGACAGTAGCTTTCATCGGACAATCAAAGGATCCATAGCCTTCATCGTACAAAGAGATCCATAGCCTTCATCGGACTAAGAGATCCATAGCCTTCATCGTACAAAGAGATCCATAGCCTTCATCGGACAAAGAAATCCGTAGCGTTCATCGGACAAAGAAATCCGTAGCGTTCATCGGACAAAGAAATCCATAGCCTTCATCGGACAAAGAAATCCGTAGCGTTCATCGGACAAAGAAATCCATAGCCTTCATCGGACAAAGAAATCCATAGCGTTCATCGGACAAAGAAATCAATAGCTTTTCTTCGGACAAAGAGATCCATAGCTTTCATCGGAGAAAGAGATCCATAGTCTTCATCAGATAATCAAAGGGGTCAATGACACAAAAAGGGTCAAGAAACCCAGAACGTTTCCAGCACAAAACTCATTGTCTGGTAGAATTTTTTTTTTTCAGCGTGCCTCAATAGCTGTTAAAAGTGGAAACATAAAATAACATAAATAAATACAGGGATTGACACGTCACTGTGTTTCCTTGCAGGCAAGAGTACATATGACCTGGGTTTAAATGGACTGCATTTCGAAGTCACTTCACGTTTAGCACAGGAATTTCAAAGATTAGATGTCTAGGTTAGTCCCTTTGACTTCTATTTGCACACACGTTTTTAAGTGTTTGCTTAGTAAGTAAATAAGAAAACGAATGTACCAGAAGAGGTGCGTCGCCAAAGGTCTGAACCTCACTGCTCTAGCCTACCCCGTGTATTCAAATATCCCTCAAGTCTTTGTTCGCATTTGTCGAGGGTTGGGGATCGTAAGATGTAACCCAGAAAAGAAATACGAATGCGGCAAGGAAGATGTCCGACTACTGTACCAAGTAAATCTACTATTAATGTGACTGTATCAGGTAGAAAGACGGGAGTCTTACAGTATCCGGTTGTTCTTAAAGCACATTAGTCTTGTTTTTGCATTATCTTCCTCTCATGTCTTTGTATTCTACTTCTCGTTCATCATCATTTTTTTCATCACAATATATTTATTTCTATGTTAACCTAATAGTTAAAAAAACACGCAAGTTCAATTTTTTGGTCAATTTTCATCGACGTCTTTGGCCAAGTCTTGTTTCTGTTCTTATTTTGTTATGTGCTGGTTTTAGTAACCTGCTGTTCGTCTCCGTTTCCTTGTTTCATTCTTTATATTATTAAAAAAAAAAGTAACATGGTACTGATTTCAAGCAACAAGGACTAAGAGAGAAATAACACCACGAATGTACGGACATGTTGTAAGTTATGACTGACGTTTTTTCTTAAACATTCTGGCGTCTCATTAGAAGAGAAACTGCAAAGTTATTAATATATCTTTATACCCACAATGTGCTGGGAAAACAAACATGCACTAACATACAACAGGAACGAACAATTATGACATTTCACATACGCTGACTGAAAATTACTGCCGATTGTAATTTTTTTTTTTAAATTAGAAAAACACAATACAGAGCAAATGCTAGAAGGAGGGTGTACCTTGAAATTACCGAAAACGGTATGTGGTTAATGTCACATAATATCTTATGTTGCGCACCTAGGTTTTGAAGAAATAAAAATATCTTTTTTTTTGCGCACATCAGCTTTAAAGGAAATGGTGCAAATGGGTGCAGTGAGGGGATTGAACAGGAAGCCTTGAGAGAAAGATGTCAGTTTGCCGGCTAGAATAGCCGTAGTTCACTTCCTTATGCTCGCCTTATGATTATAATTAGTTTTAGGCAGCGTTGTTTGAATAATCTGATGATAGCGGGCTGTGTTGAGCCAATCAGATGGTTTTTGCTGTTATTATTGAGGTTATATGTGTGGTATCGTGATCATTGAAAGGTAGATTGTCAGCACGCCTTTTCTTATTTGTGTGACCTCTCGCAGTTATATGCGAGTTAATAAGAGGACAGTGTCATAATGAAAGTGTAGGTATTATACTGTGACATATTTTTGAGGCTGTGGTCCTCTGTACAGGTGTATTTTAGCGTTCCACTTTGTTAGTGACTGGTGGTATCTGGATATTTGTATTATTGATCTTATTACGGGCTCTCGCATAACAAGTTTACAGTTCTCGAGGCTTTCGTTGGCAACTGGGTTGAATCACATTATTTGTGCAAGTGGTTTTTCTGATGATGACATTTTGCAATAGGTTTGTTGTGGCGAAAACAAGCTAAACGTTCGTAGATTGACTCATTGAGCAGATTGAGTACTATGAAGCCAAGGTTTAATGAGTTCCTGTCTGGCTGGGGCGACGACGACGCCATCTTATTATTGGATTAGTTCAATTTTCATTGATTTCGAGAGTCATTTGTGAGTCTGTCGTAACTGTGGTGGAAAATATGATGTTTTAGTTCCATCCAGGTGTAGGCGAAGATGTTTTAATTTGTCGGTCATTGCGGTTGTCTGCTGGCTTTTTGGTTCTCGGTTGTCCATTGGTGACCTACCAGCTAAGAGTACGAAGACGTCGCCTACATTGGTATTTGTGGTACGACAGATTATGACAATACTACACGTGTGTACCTGTCAGTACACATCTTTCAGCTCGCCTCTACCGTGAATACGTTGCCTTGCCTGTGCATGCTTATTGCGCAAACCTGCTGCAGTGACTTTTTGTCTGCATGACAATTTTACTCCTCGTTTGTGAATGCTACCGACTATCGTTGTCGTGCTGAGAAACTGTTCGGGATGAGCAACTATGCGTGATTTGCTGAGCAGCAAAATCCTTGAATGATGATGCTGATATATATCGTTTGATGAGACAGAACATTGTAGTCGTGCTGATAAATGTACGTGAATGGCGGATGCAACCATAACACGTTTTCTGATGCAGTGGTCTACGTTACGCAGCTGATAAAAGACGTGATGTCTTGCTGATGGACTGTTACCGTATTGTTTTGATGTGTGCGTGTGCTGTTGCTCTAGGTACGTTTATTTGGCCTGTCAGGCTTACTGTCAGTGGCCGACGTATTTATAATTAAGCGAATGTTTGTGGGCCGTTAATTCGTAAGGATGATGGAGACAATACCAACACAAACAGCAACGACTGAGTCACAAGATTGACGAACTGGTAAGTCAAGCACGCTGGACCCATTGTTTGACATCACTGACAATACGATTTATTGAAGACAAGAACATCGACATCATAGGCAGGTATAGCAGCATCAACATGGTTCATGGCAAAGTACATCATCAAATAAGCATTGGCATAGATAACAGGCAATATGACCATTGACTGGCTTCACTGGTCGTTATGCCTTCTCGGTTAACGGTTTTACAGAATACATGGTACTGTCGAATGGGAAAAGTTCTTCTTTCTAACGTAGATATATATTACTTTATAATATCAATCTCTTCCTGATATCAGAGGGTCGCACTAGCGGCTGAACACATTGGGTTCAGCCGAAGCTCTGCCATAACAATGCAGGAGGTCAAGCGTCTGAGGTGAGACACTTAAAAAACGAGCCGTTTTTTGGCTAAATATAGATTCTGGAACGATTCTTGGTAGGATGCTTCAAGAATGGCTTCTTCGTCTTTAAAATAATTATAATAACATCAACTGCATGTCTTCCCTTAGACCTAGGGAAAGTTCATCAAAAACACATCTTTCCTAGACGGCTAATATCGGGCTCTGCCTCAAGCATCATAGCTGGATGGCAACAGAACGCCGCGACAAACGCATCATCCCGTTCAAACATCGTGCTCGGTGGCACGCAAATAATAATACATACAATGAACTTAGATACACTCACATGCGCGTCTATCCTAGATTCTCGTGTGAGGATCTAAAACATTTAACTCCCACGTGAAATTATAACTTAACTTGGACTTTATGTCGTTTCTTACTGCAGCCATAATTCGATAACCAATGATGATTTATAGTCTTCGCTGAGTTTACCAGTTATCTTTTACTATGCTGGTTTAGCCTTTCTTGGACACAGACTTAAGAAGGCCATTTACATTGGTGTGAATCTTTACGAGCAGAACGGAAGGGGAAGATACTGAACAGTGATGAATTTTCTTATTACTACACCCATTGGTGGCTTCACGGCTTCAGATACGAGAATGACTGACGCCGATTGTAGATCTTGTCTTTGAACTTGTTCATAACATTTTGCCGCAACAGGACATTGCAGAATGCACTGAGCGTTACCGATTGTTGCACTAACATTTTTCGTTACTGTTCGTGCTTTTGTCTCGTGATTCATTATCATCATTCGATTGAGGAGCTGGTATTGGGACTTTAAGGATTCAGTCTACAGAAAGACAGTCATAAATTTAGTTATATTTCTTGTTTTCTTTCCCTTTTGCTGTTCTGATTTCTTATTGACGTCATTTCATTTTATGTGTTTCGATTATCGTCATGTTTTTAATTACTGGGCTACTCTGCTCATCCATTTGAATTTTTTTCGTTTAACTCGTTTCTCCATAAGCTGGTATTTGCTATGATGCTTTTCTGTGACTATTTTATTTTCTGTTCTTTTCATTGTCCCTGATAATTTCATTTTCAATTTCATTTGTTTTAAGTATTTAACTTGTTTGTGCGACTTCTGCCGTTTGATATTGCCTTGCTACAGACCTCGTCGCTTCACCGTCTACTATTGGTTTTCGTGCCGTCTTTATTGTCTTATTATTGTAATGGGTGGCGAGTCTAACAGTTTCTTTTTTTTTTCCTTATGGGAAAGGGATTATGTTGAACTGATTTCTTTAGGCAGTGACACTGTCAGTTTTGCAGTGGGGTACGGGCACAGAGAGATGACCCTATTGACTGTCCTGCATAACTGAGCGTGCACATTTTCAGTGTCTTAGCGGTGATTGTCTTGTATGTATGCACAGTGTCATATTTTTGCAAGTATTCTCTTTCGTCATGTTTTGCTGTCGTATTCTCCTGTTTTCTTCTTGCTATTTTGTACATAAGTTAGATTGACAATCTCCTTATTCTCGTTTGTTAACAGAACGGTTTGTATATACTTATTTGTTTCTATCCCACATATCTGTCATCACTTTCCTATCGCTCTGTTGGTGTTTATTTGTCGAGTGAGTTCGTGTCTCATCATTAAAAGTATGTTCATAGTATCTGGATGTTTGATTTACTTTGTTACATGATATGTATATGTAAAATCATGAATGCATTAGTGAAATAAGAGTAGGTGTGTACGGACATCATTTTTTAGCCATTATGCGGATGTCCTTGTCAAAAGCTACCACTTTGTGAGCTTGACATTTGTGTCATTGTATCGTGACATTGATTGGGTATAGACAAGCAAGGATTCGTTTCACCTGATCCCTTATTTGGAACTGATTTGTCCTACTGTATTTTCACCTGCTTGTTTTTTTTAAATCAGGTGTATTCGGAACTGCAGTTACATTGTACTCATCGAGTGCAAGATACATTTTGGGCGTGTGCAACAATATATTTATTATTATTTCTGCAGGGGTATGGGTACAATTTGAGGAATTGGTAACCTTCATTAGTTTACTTATTTCGTGACTTGCCACCGCATATGTATTGCACTTAGATCATAACTATGTCTACCCTTAAGGATTTTATTGAAATTGGAGAGAAGACAGGAAAGTCGGGGGATTCTCTGCTTGAGTGGGCAAAGGCCGAACTCAGAGAGTATGAGTTAAAGAAAAAACAAGAAGATGACAGACAAGAACGCTATGAGGAGCGTCAATTAGAAAAATTGAAGATCGAGGCAGATAGGGAACTGAAACAAATTGAAGCAGATAGGGTACTGAAACAAATTGAAGCAGATAAGGTACTGAAACAGATTGAAGCAGATATGGGGCAGAAAAAATTGAAGCAGATCTAAAACGGATGGATTTAGAAAGAATGAAGATTGAGGCAGACAAGGAAATTGCGATGAAAAAGTTGGAGCTTGATTCTAGCAATCCTAGTTCGACTTCTAGGGAGCCAGCACGCTATTATAGGCTACGATTTCCGAATTTTCGGGAAGAGGTAGATAGCATGGACTTCTTTTTTGAAAGATTTGAATCAGGGTTCTTGCCTGGAGGGCAAGGAAGAAGGAATGGCCTTCTCTGTTATCTACATTGCTTTCCGGCTCCGCTTTAAATACAGTATATAGTTTGCATGGCTGACAGAACTAGTTATGATACCGTAAAGGCAACATTGCTGAGAGAGTTTAAGTTGACAGCCGAAGGTTATCGCTCTCGTTTCAGAGATGCGATGCCTAATGTCGACCAAGATTTCGGCTCTTTTGACACCAAGATTAAACTTCTACTTCATAGATGGACTGAACTGGAGGGAATAAACAGGGATTTTGATGGACTGTTTATCTCATGTTGCGGGACAATGTGTTGTCCTCGTGTTGTTTTGACATGGTTGCATTTTTTCAAGAACGCAAAACCAGAGAAATTACTGCTATGGCAGAGTTGGGGCGGCAGTACGTTACTGCACACCATGGTAAGACAATTCACAAGTCTTTTGTCCCTGAGCCTTTCGCTACATGTGTTGGCAAGGGTATTGGGTTATCATTCAGGCAACATCGGTAAAAGAGTGCGGACAGGTTTGATAAGAGGAGGTATGATCGGCAATACTCTAGTGGGCATGGATCTCATGGGAGCTATGATAGCTTTAAGGGGTACAAATCCCCGAAAAAAACAATCGTACTACCGTCAAGATAGATCTCCGTTTAGATACACGGGAGATAGACATGAAAAATCTACTCGGAGGCAGGTCCGAATAGACACTCCCAGCGATCCCCGATGTGGCGCGCGTGACGGAAAGGGCCAACATGCGTTCTGAAAACCGTGCAAAAGTCTGTCCAAACAATTCAGAAGCGGCTAATGTCGCATGCGTTCTGAAAACCGCTAATAACGAGGATTTCGAGGGATGTAGGCCTTTGTTTGAACCTGATGGCAGACTATTACTGATTTGTGGTCATACTCTGCCTTGCCTCTCTTCTCTCGATAGGAGCGCAAGCTTAGAATTACACCAGGGCATGGTTCAGAACAGGTTGGTGTCTGTGTTGAGTTACACAGGATTCATTACGACAGGAGTGCGCTGATCGTGTATTGACAAATCGTGCTTTATTGGTAAGACCGTCGGATGCGTAACATTTTGGGGAAATGTAGAATATTACCCCCTGGCCATTATAGAGGTGGATACACCCTTTATTTCTGGTAGGGTGCAAGCGTGTGTTCTTGAGGCTCCACTGGTTGATTTGATTATAGCGAACGTGCTTGGTGTTTGTGACTGTACCCAGGCCCACATCTCAAAATGGCAGGTCGAAAGGTCAGTTGTAGGCAATGCGATGGTCACAAGAGCGCAGACCAGAGCAGACGACAATTTATTATCAATACAGCGGGAACTACCGACATCTGCCTTTTTATTATTGTATTCCCGGCCCAAGTGGCAGTACGATAATTCTTTACCCATTTATCGTTATGGTAACACGATGAATTATTATAGAAAGGCCTGTTAACCACACTGAATTATCCTAGAAATGTCAGTTAAACACACTGAATTAGCCTAGAACTGTCAGATAAATGCACTGAATTATCATAGAAATGTCGGGCGACAGTATTCTAGTTCTGTGCTTCGTCCTAACCGTCATGTCAATTATGATGAATTAACATATAATTGTCGGACACCAGTATTATAGAATTATCTGGCGAATGAATTAACATATAATTGTCGGACACCAGTATTATAGAAATATCTGGCGACATTATCCCAACTCTTCATCTCTGGTTGAAAAGTCATATAAATTATGATGAATATATGTCATGGTCTGTCAACATTATTGTTAATATTAAATTCCTCTAGTCTAAACGTCGCGTCGAATACGATGAAATAATATGGAAATTAATATATATTCCAGTAAAAGTTAATATGAACACTTTGTACAATCTCATCCCGTGGGATCATAAAATACACCCGATCACATTGTAGCCATGTGGCTAGATGCGATCGAAAAGCAAAAATGAATAAAGCAAAACCAGTTCGTACCAATCACTGCGTCGATTTTGCAAGGTACAACACATTTCACCAAATAATATTTTCTAACGAGATTTCACTTACCTACTCAGAGATTGGACTCTAATCAGCAATTTAGACACGTGGCTTCACAGTGCTTTAACGCGTGAATTCGCAGCGGTCTTAGATTAGGTCTGGCCCCCTCGCCTGCCTGGATGCAAGTAAACGTTGCCTAGTTTGGCGCAACTGTTAGCGTGTTATTTCCGCTTGGGAACGTGACCTGAAGCGTGCTTCATGTGACTTTGGCGTCCGATAGACGCTCCAATCAATAACGTTAAAAATCACGTGAGGGGTTCCCTAGAGGGGGTTTAACTGGTTCTATCTAAGTCTAAGTAGTCTGCCCTAATTCAAAACCGGTTTCCGGCCACTGAGGTTAGATTCAGAATGACGTCGTTAATCTAAAAATAGTACTAGTCGCTAGAATTGTTATCAACGAGCAAAATGTGCCGCGTATTTTTAGGCTTTTCGATCATGCAGTGAAGATAAATATAAAAAATGGTGTCTCGTAAATTAAATGAAGAGAAGATTGGGCCAGTCGTTACAGTCTCCTTTGATTACGTTGTTGAGAAAATTGCTATCTTGATCAGCTACAGTGATTAGGTCTCCTGCCAGTGTCAATCTCGTTTCTTTCTGTTCAGGAGATAACATTTTGGGAACCATGTGTTGACAAACACGGTGCATGTGCAGTTCATTGTGGAGAATACTGTGGCAACTTCCAACTGATATTCCAACTTCTGATGCTATTTTCTCTACACTAAGTCTTCTGTCAACACGAACAATGTTCAGATCACGCTCAATATTTTCATTGTTTATCGAGGTAGGTACGTGGATCATCATCTACACTAACATGACCTTCACGGAAACGCTTGTGCCACTCAAAAACTTGCGATTTCGTCATTGCGGTATCACCATATGCTTTATTGAGCAACGTTACTGTCTCTGAATTTGACTTCTCAAGCAAAACACAAAATTTGTCATTTGTACGTTGTTCAATCAAGGACATTTTCAACTACGAAGATGCTACGTGCACACCACACAAACAAACTTCCGTTCGAGAATACATGTGAAGGTTACAACAGCAATGTCGTTTCCTCAAGGCCACTACCAACTTATAAAACTATAATCTCCATGACATAATCACTCATTCAAACATGAGTCCGACTATTTCGGGAACTGTTTGAAGCTACCTCGTATATATCTATATATATATATATATATAATATCTTAAATATTATTGTATAGAATATTATTCTGATATTAAAATACTCTTGTTTTCCTTGTACTTTGACAATACTTTAGCAGTGGCTAGCTACAGACATACACGTTATGACCTCGTGTCAAACCTGTTAATATCTATGAGCCAAGTTGTCATTCCTAATGCAAATTCTCTGACTTTGCAGTGTTCACTGTGAATACTCATAACAGATTTGACATTCGTACTGGGGACAATCTTTGTCATCTCTACAGTGAATACTCAGATCAGGTCTGTCATTTCTACAGTGAATACTCAGATCCGGTCTGTCATTTCTACAGTGAATACTCAGATCCGGTCTTTCATTTCTACAGTGAATACTCAGACCCGGTCTGTCATCTCTACAGTGAATACTCAGATCCGGTCTGTCATTTCTACAGTGAATACTCAGATCCGGTCTGTCATCTCTACAGTGAATACTCAGATCCGGTCTGTCATTTCTACAGTGAATACTCAGATCCGGTCTGTCATCTCTACAGTGAATACTCAGATCCGGTCTGTCATCTCTATAGTGAATACTCAGATCCGGTCTGTCATTTCTACAGTGAATACTCAGATCCGGTCTGTCATTTCTACAGTGAATACTCAGATCCGGTCTGTCATCTCTATAGTGAATACTCAGATCCGGTCTGTCATTTCTACGGTGAATACTCAGATCCGGTCTGTCATTTCTACAGTGAATACTCAGATCCGGTCTGTCATCTCTATAGTGAATACTCAGATCCGGTCTGTCATTTCTACAGTGAATACTCAGATCCGGTCTGTCATTTCTACAGTGAATACTCAGATCTGGTCTGCCATTTCTACAGGGAATACTCAGATCAGGTCTGTAATTTCTACGGTGAATACTCTGATTTTCTGATTAATACAGTGAATACTCTGAATCCATCTGTCATTTCTACAATGAATACTCAGATCCGGTCTGCCATTTCTACAGTGAATACTCTGAACCCGTCTGTCATATGCGCACGAATACTCTGAATCCATCTGTCATTTCTACAGTGAATACTCAGAACCTGTCTGTCATTTCTACAGTGAATACTCAGAACCTGTCTGTCATTTCTACAGTTAATACTCTGATTTTTTTATTTCTACAGTGAATACTCTGAACTCATCTGTCCTTCCAAGGGGAATACTCTGATTTTCTGATTTCTACAGTGAATACTCAGAACGTGTCTGTCATTTCTACGGTGAATATACTCTGATTTTCTGATTTCTACAGTGAATACTCTGAACCCGTCTGTCATATGCAAATGAATACTCTGAATCCAGCTGTCATCTCTACAGTGAATACTCAGATCAGATCTGTCATTTCTATAGTGAATACCCTGAACCCGTCTGTCATTTCTCCAGTGAATACTCTGAACCCGTCTGTCATTTCTCCAGTGAATACTCTGATTTCTACAGTGAATACCCTGAACCCGTCTGTCATTTCTCCAGTGAATACTCTGATTTCTACAGTGAATACCCTGAACCCGTCTGTCATTTCTACAGTGAATAATCTGAACCTGTTTGTCAAACACACTGTTGTTCTAGCGACATTTGACAACAGTTCATAACAATGGCTGTTTATAGACTTTCAGGTCGTAACTTTCCGTTACACCAGTAGATGCTCTGAACCGGATTGCCAATCCTACTATGGGCACTCTGATGAAGATTTTCTTAATTCTATTTCTGTTATCTCCCTAAGGAGTTAGACCTTCAACAAACACATTCCAAATCCTCCTGTCACATCTTATCAAGATTATTTTATGTCTTCTTCGTCCTTTTCATCTCTTGACATTGCCAATGCATTTATTTGTTCTGTTAGTCCAACCTTGGATAGATCTAACATTTCAAATATGGACTGCTATTCATGTTGTGGATTCTCGAACTGTCTGCCATTTCTACTGGTGTTTTTACACACAGATTACTAGACCACAAGGTCTTTTATATTTGGACATATGACCTAATTTAACCGACGGACCTTGCGTCTAGGTTGAACGAGGCAAAACTCTTAATGAAAATACTGGTGTTCTCACTACGTTTTGACAACACTTTAACAGTGGCTACTTAGTTACAGATTCTGCTCTTGAAACTCATTTACAGAACAAAGACTTCTGTGTCATGCTATCCCCTGTTCGCTCAGTATAATTCTGTCGACAGCCATCGTTTATTCCTGAAATTTTGTTTCACTGGTGGTTTGGTATTTGTCTGACTCTGTCCATCAGTTTTCATTGGTAGCTTTGTCATACAGAGCCATACCATAACTTCTGAAGCTACAGCTGACCTTAAAGTCTCTTAGACCAGTCACTGACTCATGAGCCTCTTATCGACGTTTTCCGTAAGCTACTGATGGTGGTCTCTACACATACGCCAGCCAAAGCCAACGACACTGCACCTGCTGTTAAAAACAGTCCAACTAATTCCTCCAATACCGTAGTGTCTTATCTCATCAACGATGCGCAATGGAAAAGATACCTCTAAACTCGGATCACACTAAGAAAAAAAATTATGCAAGAACCAGGATTTAAACTGAATTTTGTTTTACTCGACAACTCTACTATTCTAGCTTTGGGGAAAAGGGGGGGGGGGGGGGGGGGAGTTAAAGAATTTAAAAAAGAACATTCACACATTCTAAGTGGATCAGGGGTTCTTAACCTTTTTTGTGCCATAGACTGCTTTTATTGTCCAGTGAAGGCAACAGACTCATTTGGTTGTCTGGTGAAAGTTACGCCACCCCTATAATTGTCCAGTGAAGGTTACAGACCCCTTTGATTGTTCGGTGAAAGCTACAGACCCCTTTGATTGTCCAGTGAAGGCTACAGACCCCTTTGATTGTCCAGTGAAGGCTACAGACCCCTTTGATTGTCCAGTGAAGGCTACAGACCCCTTTGATTGTCCAGTGAAGGCTACAGACCTCTTTGATTGTCCAGTGAAGGCTACAGACCTCTTTGATTGTCCAGTGAAGGCTTACGTACCACTTTGATTGTCCAGTGAAGGCTACAGACCCCTTTGATTGTCCAGTGAAGGCTTACAGACCTTTTTGATTGTCCAGTGAAGGCTACAGACCTCTTTGATTGTCCAGTGAAGGCTCACATACCACTTTGATTGTCCAGTGAAGGCTACAGACCCCTTTGAATGTCCAGTGAAGGCTTACATACCACTTTGATTGTCCAGTGAAGGCTACATACCACTTTGATTGTCCAGTGAAGGCTACAGACCTCTTTGATTGTCCATTGAAGGCTACATACCACTTTGATTTCCAGTGAAGGCTACAGACCTCTTTGATTGTCTAGTGAAGGCTACATGCCACTTTGATTGTCCAGTGAAGGCTACAGACCTTTTTGATTGTCCAGTGAAGGCTTACATATCACTTTGATTGTTCGGTGAAAGCTACAGACCCCTTTGATTGTCCAGTGAAGGCTACAGACCCCTTTGATTGTGCAGTGAAGGCTACAGACCCCTTTGATTGTCCAGTGAAGGCTACAGACCCCTTTGATTGTCCAGTGAAGGCTACAGACCTCTTTGATTGTCCAGTGAAGGCTACAGACCTCTTTGATTGTCCAGTGAAGGCTTACGTACCACTTTGATTGTCCAGTGAAGGCTACAGACCCCTTTGATTGTCCAGTGAAGGCTTACAGACCTTTTTGATTGTCCAGTGAAGGCTACAGACCTCTTTGATTGTCCAGTGAAGGCTCACATACCACTTTGATTGTCCAGTGAAGGCTACAGACCCCTTTGAATGTCCAGTGAAGGCTTACATACCACTTTGATTGTCCAGTGAAGGCTACATACCACTTTGATTGTCCAGTGAAGGCTACAGACCTCTTTGATTGTCCATTGAAGGCTACATACCACTTTGATTTCCAGTGAAGGCTACAGACCTCTTTGATTGTCTAGTGAAGGCTACATGCCACTTTGATTGTCCAGTGAAGGCTACAGACCTTTTTGATTGTCCAGTGAAGGCTTACATATCACTTTGATTGTCCAGTGAAGGCTACATACCACTTTGATTGTCCAGTGAAGGCTACAGACCTCTTTGATTGTCAAGTGAAGGCTACATACCACTTTGATTGTCCAGTGAAGGCTACATACCACTTTGATTGTCCAGTGAAGGCTACATACCACTTTGATTGTCCAGTGAAGGCTACATACCACTTTGATTGTCCAGTGAAGGCTTACATACCACTTTGATTGTCCAGTGAAGGCTACATACCACTTTGATTGTCCAGTGAAGGCTACATACCACTTTGATTGTCCAGTGAATGCTTCAGAGCCCTTTGATTGTTCGGTGAAAGCTATAGACCCCTTTGATTGTCCAGTGAAGGCTACAGACTCCTTTGATTGTCCAGTGAAGGCTACAGACTCATTTGATTGTCCGGGAAGGCTAGACTTTTTTGATTGTCCGATGAAGGCTGCAGACTCCTTTGATTGTCCGGTGAAGGCTACAGACTCCTTTGATTGTCCAGTGCATGCTTCAGAGCCCTTTGATTGTTCGGTGAAAGCTATAGACCCCTTTGATTGTCCAGTGAAGGCTACAGACTCCTTTGATTGTCCAGTGAAGGCTACAGACTCATTTGATTGTCCGGGGAAGGCTACAGACTCCTTTGATTGTCCGGTGAAGGCTACAGACTCCTTTGATTGTCCGGGGAGGCTATAGACTCTTTTGATTGTGCGGTGAAGGCTACAGACTCCTTTGATTGTCCGTGGAAGGCTACAGACTCTTTTGATTGTCCGGGGAAGGCTACAGACTCCTTTGATTGTCCGGTGAAGGCTCCGCCATCCTGTTGGTTGTCTGATGAAAGCTAAAGACCCCTGTGATTGTCTGCTGAAGACTCTACACCAATTTTTAATAGAAAAAACTTTCCCTCCCCCTTCTCCCCCTTCTCCCCCCTCCATCCCCCCATATCTTTTCAAGGAGTCCGTGGACCACAGGTGCACAGTGGGCTGATCACCTGCTTGCCAACCAATCTGATTACGGAAACAATGATAGATTGTTTGGTCTGTTTTTGTTCCACAAAGACGCCACTAGGCGTGGTGGAAACAGCAATAGATTGATCAATTTGTTGTTGCCCTAAGACGCCACTAGGCGTACTGGCCACACACTGCTTTGCCGGTTGGTGGCTAAGGATGGAAGAAGAAGAAGAAGAAGTGGACCACAGGTTAAGAGGCCCTGAATTAGAGGGTTTGATTTCCGTTGTCGTCATACGTTATTTGAAGCTCTTAATGTTTCTAAGACCTGTAAACTTGGCTTAATAGAAACCGGCAGATAGCGCGAGGCTAGAAACCGGATTGTTGATTTACCTCTTTGAGCCGGAATAGAAATGTTCCTCGGTCTTTCTGTTTAGCAAACAGAAAAGTCCTCAAAAGTAAACATAGAATTTGTCGTGAGGTCAATGAAAAGCAGGATGAACCATGAAAAAAAAAAAAAAACACGAGTCCTGTTCGTCATACCTCATTCGTAGTACAGTAGTAGCCGAAAGGGAGTCTAGAATTACACGCACAAGCTGTTGAAACTGTTGGTAATGACATCATGACAATCTTCCGTGTTAAACTGACTGCCTAAATTAAAGTGAATATACGCAATTTTTTATATCTAAATCTCATTAATATATAAATATCAGACGGAATTCTAGACGTGCTTGTAACTGGATAATAATTGGGTTATTTAAACATTTGAATGAATGCCATAAATGTGTAATCCATTGGCATTAATATGACAGCAGACACACACACACACACACACACACACACACACACACACACACACACACACACACACACACACGCACACACACGCGCGCGCACACACACACTCACACGCACACACACACACACACACACTCACACACACATCTTACCTATGCAAACTAAAGAACTCAACTTTCTTTCCAAAATTCAGTTGTCTCACTTTCGAACCACCATTAAAACGCCTGGAGGGTAGGAGGGCTGGAGGAAACTCACTCGTTCAGGATTTAAATTATACAGCATTTGTGAAGTTGACTTTGGACCTGCTAGTTACTCTATCGGGAACTAGGAATATACAAATTCTTCAAATATCTGTTTCCTTGTCAAGGCTTGTTGGCTGGCAATTAAGAAGTCATATACGTTGAGGAAGAGTTTAGCTAAGATGGTGAACGCAATCACTGAGAACATGCTTCTACATAGATAAATTAGCGCATCTTTTAGAATATTTGATGTAGCGGCAGGGGCGTTCAGTTTCTTAAAGGGTTTTCGTTGTTAACAGAAACGTCATAGTGTCATCCATGTTGTTGTAGTTAACGAAAATTTTATTCTCCCATTCATGTTGTTGTAGTTAACGAAAACGTTATTGTGTAATTCATGTTGTTGTAGTTAACGGAGACGTTATTCTCTCATCCATGTTGTTGTAGTTAACGAAAACTTTATACTGTCATCCATGTTGTTGTAGTTAACGAAAACGTTATACTGTCATCCATGTTGTTGTAGTTAACAAAAACGTTATTCTCTCATCCATGTTTATGTAGTTAATGTAATTAACGAAAACATTATTCTGTCATTTATATTGTTGTAAGTAGCGAAAAATGTTATACTGGTATTCTTTTTATTACTGTTACAAACGCTTAGAGAAGAACAAACAGCTAAAAATATTAATACGCGGAACATTGTGGCTAAGAATAGCAATGGCGAACACGGGTGGAACGTCAAAGGTGACCCAATAAAGTAGATAGGAGAGAGAGAGAGAGAGAGAGAGAGAGAGAGAGAGAGAGAGAGGGAGAGAGAGAGAGTGTGTGAGAGAGAAGAGAGAGAGAGAGAGAGAGAGAGAGAGAGAGAGAGAGAGAGAGAGAGAGAGAGAGAGAGAGAGAGAGAGAGAGAGAGAGAGAGAGAGAGTTTTTTATGTTTGGTCTTTTGTTTTCTTGGGAAAGAAATTCAGAAGTCTGTGTTGATTTGAGCGAGCTGAAGGCAAATCTGGTTTGTCTCATCTTGTCATTGGCATCATGATTTGTTCATCCGTTGTCAGGGGTTACTTCCAAAGTATGTGAAGCTGCAGACTTCTTTAATCATCTGACCGTTGTTCTTAATTGGTTCCGCATGCTTGTTATTTATTGCTATTTCCTTTGTTTTATTTACTTTGATGTGCAACCCTGTTTGAGCTGCTCCTAATGTTATGCAAGCAGAAAAAGAATCATCAAATGTACGGCGAAGGCGATAACTGGACAATCTTCCGACTTTGCGTTTACGGCGAGTTCTTTCCCTCTTTCTTGAGACTATAAAAGGTAACGGTTGTCCAACAGAAGATACTGCCGTAGGAAAGTGACGTGTTTCAGACTTCTACATACTAGGTCCAGCTCTTTTTATTTAGATGTAGTGACCGGTTCTCTGATTTGAAGCCTTTGCTTTCCCTTAGCCAAGAGCAGAGACAGATACTCATTTACTGCTGGGTAGGCGATTTCAGGTTTCAATCCCGGAGTCCGGTAACTGAACTGCGAGAGGAAAGGGCCTTATCTGCTTAGCATATTGGAGCGTTACAGTACGGGATCTTCCAGACAGAGATTATGGAGAATTAACCTATGTCTGTTGATAAATGTAGCCATATACTCTAATCTTGTTTATACTAGATTAGCAATGGCGACTTCTATTCACGGTTCGCGACCTTAAAAAAAAATCTGTTAAGATTAATTCTCTTTTTACTCTCTTTTGTTTTAGTTCTTTTCTCCCTGACGAAAGTTTTGTGTTCGTAAAGCAGTCCTTTAATTTACCATTTATGTTAAACATACACTGGCTATTTTCGTGCGGCCACCGTTTAGTAATGCATCTGTCGTCTTCTCTGTTCGTTAAACCTCTCATTAGATTTTCTCACTTGTTACATTGTGACAAAACGTCTGAACATGCTCTTTTGTGTGATCTCTCACACCTTCAGCCCTCCGGCAGTATCCTTCCTTTTTTTTTCCTTCATTTTTCTCACTCATCGCTTTTATTTGACATAAATCATGCCTTTTCATTTGTATTTTCACTAGTTTGCTCCAAGCTGGACATAGCATGGTGAATTCTCTAATACGCCACTCCCCTATGGCAGTAATTGCTACGGGAGTAATGCGTATCTTATTGTTTACCACCCCTCAGACGTATTTACCCTTTGCCAGGTTTGGTGAGCCGGCCGGCGATAATATTTTATCACAATATCGGTCTGACCATCCGTTCAAGCGGCGGAGCTTGGTTATCCAAGGAGGTTGAATAGAACCAGATTTGTTTGTCTGGCAAAACACATGATAACCCGTGCATGTGGGCAGACAAATGTGATATAATCGCTTCCGGTCCTTAGTTAAAAAGTAATCATGAATTTATTACATTTTAGACAGTATGAGTCTACAAATGTGTTGGTGAGAGTGTATGCGAGACATCAGATGTCCATATATGGTAATACGTGATTTTGCAGGCACGCACTTTATTTCACGTGGGACTATTTTCAAATATCACAGCCTATCCTGCAGGATTTGAAATGATTGGATCTTTCTGATTAGATTCATAACATCATTGGAGGTAATATAGGCTGACACATTTCACAGTTTTATTTCTCTGTGATTCGCACGCTCACCAAGGCAACACCAGTCCTTCGCCAGAGTGAAAACTAGATTCATAATTCCTAATTGTTATCCGGACCTTTTATTGGAGAACCAGATAAGACTTATAAAGCACAGGAAAGCTCTTTCAAATTTTAATAAGGAACACCGGTACTAGGAAACTGAAAAAAAAACACAGGGGCAGAAGGGGCAACCTATGTCGTCTCATTTTTTTGTACTTAATTATTGTTTACACTTCCTTCCATGCATGAAGGCATATCTGGAGTCATCCTTATATGGCCATCAGCTATGCACAATGCTACAATAAATGTACGTGGAAAGGAACCTGTGTCTGGTAGGCTAATTACATCCTCACTGACTATTGACTTCATCCACACACTTCCAGAGATTCCCCCTGTGGGGAAACTTGATGAAAACCCAGCATTGCACACTACGCTTGGAGAAGTCACTTGAGCCCCAGGCATAATACTTTGGCTTTGACTTGGTTAACTGCATGCAGAAGGATCTCACTATGGACCCAGTGATAAGCATGGGAAGCTGAGAAGAGGCTCTGTGCAGAACGTGACAATTCCTTGGGAGAGCCCAGAGCCAGAGTATTTTAGCTCCACATAATTGGAGAGCCCCCTTGGATGGCGGGGAATGCACAGTATGCCACGTTTTTCTTACTCCTAGCTTGGAACCAGATGTGACGATTCTTTAAATGCAAGCCAAGCTGGAGAAACAATAGTTCATGACTTCAACTCAACACATTTTGGAATGGCAGAAAAGCCACAGGATAGATAATACAAAGAAGTCTTCAACTTGGTATTGGCTGCTAAAGAGCGAGAAGCTCAGAAGCCCTAGTTAACCAACAACAACAACAACAACACTTCCTTCCCTTAATTCGTGTTATGTCGGGACTTCAGCGACCATCTTTTGCTGATTAGGGTAATCAATCCTTTTCATTTGCACTCATATTGACACCTGGGATTGGTAGAAAGAAGTGTGGTTTACTAATATGTAGCACATTTTCCTGCCAGAACGTGCGTGGCTGGGGCCGATTAATATGTAAACAAGCTTGGGATGACCACAATGATTATCTTATCGCTGTGATTGTCTCTGTTGGACCAAGTTGTCAATGTTTGCTGGGCCGGGTGAATGTCATAATCGTTTCCGGACAAGACTTGGCCGAAGAATAATTATCCATCTTGAAAGAGATTACCTATAAGATATTATGAAGTCGTGAGTGTAAACATGATTAATAATATACGGAAGCTGGCATACCATATATGGTGACTGTAAACAACACACTTATTTTCTCGTTTGTTATGCAGGAATTTTTCGTGAGAGAATGGGAAATATACGCATCTTGCATTTGATTGGCTTAGCATTTGAGATGTAAAAATACAACATTTCTGACTGGAGCCTTGTCATAAAGTAGCAATCTGGATATGGGCAGAATGTTGCCTTATAAGTTAGCGCCTTGTGAGTTTACCGCACTGTGAATTGGAACTCGTCAAGAAGACAGCCCGACAAGCCAGAGTAAGGAATTAGATCAGGATTCCACTTTAAAGGACCGGACAACGTGTTTGAGCATCTTGTGGACTTACATTCCAGGAAAACTCTACCTTCATTAATACTGAAAGCCGGGAATCATAGGAACCTGAACACTATGTCATAGTAGGATTCTATTTGCAAATTAATACACCAGACCACGTGTAAGAGGCATCTTAAATCAAGTTGCCTTAACTATTTCTCTGAGCTAGAAGTCAGTCTGTATTCCCAAAGAAATTTGGGGTAAGCTGTACATTTTATAATTCTATATTTTGCATTTATTAACATGTGAAAATTGCTAGTGAATGTCCAAGTCATACGAGGCTGGCAACCTCAGCATATAGAATGATGGTTTCAAGAACCATCACTGCAAGAACTGGTGACTGTTTTATGCGGGTTTCTCATAGAGAAACAAAAGCAGAAAAAGTCCCAAGTTCGAAATAGAGCAGGGAGTTCGATGATGACAGAACTTATGTACATACTTATTATATTAACCTTTTCACCCAGTGCATATGTAAATGTAAACATGTTCAATATAAATGCAATGGCTGTTTTCCGCTCACTGGGATTAATATTAATGCTCAGAGAGGGTAAAGTTCTGAGGTAGATGGGAAGGTGGAATGACACCTACAGCAGACGGGTCTTAACAGACGCTGGACCATCTTCGCAATTACTCCACGATACTACGAGGAACATGTTGCGGCCACCAGACTTGACCAGTGACGAGAGTGAACCAGTCCATTACCGGCAAAGAAAAAACATCGACTGGAGCAGAAACCAACCGAGATCTTATTGACATTTAAATACTCATTCAAAGCTGCCAAGTGAACTCTCCATTAAACAATTTTTTTTTCAAATCAGCCCACCACTGTGTGAGGAAATTTTGAAGACTATCTAAATTTACCCCACCCTTATTTATTTTACAGTTGTTAACCATAATTGACTATTAAATTTTGTTATTTGTAAATATACAAACTTATAGTTCATTTAATCATTTGAGTGAACTGCACCACGTGTGTCTCAGTCATTGTAAATATTTATAACAGAGCTATTTAAGTAATAATTTACTGAGTTAAATCAGTTGGGGGCTCATCAGAACAAGCAAAATCCTAACTCATAGAAGGTCAGGAAAGATAAAATGTTTACACGGCCTGGATCCTATCAGCCGTATTACTTTACTTGATTTCTTTAAATTCCCATGAGGCTCCCTAGAACTGAATCACCATTCTTCAATTCACATCTCTACCAAGAGTATTCTTGAGCGAAAGGTAGACACCTTTAAAGACCGTCAGTATATACTCTGAAGTTGGCCACTATTTGACCATCACTGCATAGCAAGTGGAGTAAATCCCGTGACAATATATATATATATATATATATATATATATATATATATATATATATATATATATATATATATATATATATATAGAGAGAGAGAGAGAGAGAGAGAGAGAGAGAGAGAGAGAGATTATTTGCAGTTATCACCCATTTCCGTGCTGATACAATGCACAAAAAATGATTATTAATTTTAATGTATGTTCATCAATTCTGTCATCATCCACTCCCTTATATATAATGTTAAAAAAACATTTTAAAACATTCTCTCACTTTATGTTCTACCAGTAGACGAAAAATTTAAAAAAAACCAGTATATACATATATATATTAGGTCATGAGGATGCAGCGACAAATTTGAGTATTTCATCTTTAAGGAAATAGCCTAAACTATTTTATATACTGTATATGTGTGTGTCAAGAAAGAAACACTGGTTAATTAATTGTAAAGCGTGTGTCCTATAAAGAATTGAGACTGACAGAAATTGTCCATGTAAATTCATTGTAGAAACTGAAAGCGGAATCTTGAGTTGTCAGAGATTCTGATATCTGTATGTATTCAACTAACCGTTTATATTTTTTGAAAACAAAAACACAAAAAAACTGTACGAGGAGAGAGAGAGAGAGAGAGAGACAGAGAGAGAGAGAGAGAGAGAGAGAGAGAGAGAGAGAGAGAGAGAGAGAGAGAGAGAGAGAGAGAGAGAGAGAGAGAGAGAGAGAGAGAGAGAGAGAAAGTAAAGAGAGAGAGGAAACAGTATTTAAGAAAGATGAGAGAGGGAATGAATTAGCACATTGCAGTTTTTACTATCACAACGGGCTGATCACCCGTTGCCAGTCACTTCGATTACGGAAACAACAGCAAATGGATTGATTTGCCGTTGCCCTAAAGACGCCAATAGGCGTGATGGGAAACAATGGCAAAGAAAACCTATCTGCTGTTGCCCTAAGACGCCACTAGGCGTAATGGCCACTGACTGCTTTGACGGTCGGTGGCTAAGGACGGAAGAAGAAGAAGAACGTATTTCTGACTTCTTGTTGATGAAAGGTACTTACGTGTACCTGATATGGTATTTAAGGACAGTTGGGAATGCTTATGACCAAACAAGCGAAGACTGACAAGTGACCATTCACTCGTTCATACAAGTGGCATATTAGAAACCTGCTAAAGAGAAACTAGTGCTGCCCTCTCGGGCCTCCTTGCTACTTCTGTAAGGGACCTTTCTTTAGAGTTTATTTTAAAGTATTTTGTCGTAGTAAAGCTTACTGCTGTACCAAGTGTCAGTTGTTTTAAATGTTTTCCTGCTTTTTATCTTAAATGTTTTTGTTAATCTGAAATGCTTTCCCTTTTAATACGATTACTCCAAGAACATACTTTATTTCTAAACCCTAACCCTAACCCTAAACATGGTAGTAAATTTCTAGGATGTAGAAAAGATCAATGTTTTTTTTTTTCAGCTGACTGGAGCTAGCGGTTACGTACCAGCCATATGTAATCTCCACGTGGAGTTATCTAGCTAAATGATAACAAATACATCTTAATAAACGTGGTGAAAATCTCTATTAAGACTGACTGAATGCCGGCGCAGAATAGAAGGAATATAAAAATGGTGTGACTGTAGCACTGATTGGGGAGAAGGGGCAGACAAATAACAACGAAAAGTGACGCTCGATTTTGAATGGACCCACACTGAGTAAACCATCTTGTAGCATTATAAGGTTGTTGTTCTTCTGTGATCTCATTTAGGAGTCACAAAAACAAGTGGAAAAGACACCTAGAGACATAAATAACATGAATCAAGGTTACATTGAAATAATTTGAACGGATGGCACAAGATAGGAGCGCTTAGCATCAAGAGACTGAAGGCCCATGCTCCACATACACGTTTACGATGACAACGGTGGTGAAAAACTATCTCGGAAAAAATATAAAGAAGAGAGACAGGCCTATACAAATAAGGTTAGCTCACAAAGAACAGGCTCAAGAAGAAAACATTTGTCCATTGTGCTCGTAAAGGAACTAAGGGATCAGAAAAGAAGAAGATCAACGTAATGTACAAAAGTATTAAATATTCAAGTGCACCATTTCTTAAGTATCAGGTGAATAACCTTGGACCTTTTTGTTACGTCAGTAGTTATAATGTTTCTCTGCCAACGCTGTTGTTGGTCAGTGGATTGCCTCACTTCTTCATTTCTTAATTTTTTTTCTTACATATTATTCCCACCGTTATTTGTATTCTTACCACCAACGTTCTAGCTTTGGTGTACATTATCGTTGCTTCTTCTTTATTTGTCCATCTCTTTTTTATGAACATTTTAATGACCTGCATGTAAGAATAATCTCTACACTTGTTAATACCAATAGAAATTACATCACCCCGTATTACTAATTGTCCAAGTAAAACGTCATATAACAAACAATCCCTCCACCTTTTCGGTAAATTACGGAAAACACACGCATTGCACTGTGAAACCTAAAATTGAACACCCATTAAAAGAGCAAGCATGCCTTGCATTTTGTTTCGTAGTGCACTGACCAAAAGTCACGAAACGTTTGACTACAAAAATCCAGTCAAGGTTGACATGACATAGACAAGAATGAAATAACCACAGGAGAATTAGTGACGTCATCAGGACATGTAGCAGAAATAGCGCATCATAACTATTCGCCCCGTCATGTTTTGGCGGATTGCTTCCTCTTATGAAATTAATCCATCCATAATAATAATTCTTCCCGTCCTCACACATTAACACTTATCGCTGTCACAGTCTCCAAACGTAAACTCAAACACAGCTGGATAGTAACGAAAACTAGACATTCCCCAGAAATGCAATCCCCCCCCCCTCCCCCTCCCTCCCACGTCACGTCTCCACTGTCCTGGGGGCTCAACATGACCTGTGTACGCCAATAATATGTCAGAAATACAAATATGTCCAGACACCGAAATTACTGAAGCCATGAACAGGAAAATTTCGACTTGGGATGAAATAAATCGAAAAATATACTGTCTCCCAAAATATTGCGTTTTGATTGATGTTTCAGTTCTTTAGATTGACGTCTGTGGCATCACAGGAAGGATAGCCAGGAATTCCAAGACTCACTGATACCAAATTATTCGCAGCACACACACACACAAAAAATTAAAAAAAACAACAGTGGGAGTGAATAAATATTTGATACTATTCTCTTCTCTCCTCCTCCCCCCCCCCCCCCCCCCCCCCCGTTAAACCCACTGTTTCGTGGTTTAATCTTTCCTTGTTGAGCGAATTATTGTATTATTTTCTGAAGCTCATAATTATCTTGTTCATTATCATTGGGCAATCATGCTGATATTTGTCAAGTGCTGTGATAGAAAAGGGAAAGAACTGAGATATGACTAGGTAAGAATAATTTATGAGTAGTAAGACTTAGCTCTGACGTCACCGGAGCACGAGAAATAAGTGAGCTGAGGGAAGAGCAGAGATCACTCTTAAAAATGGTCGTCAGCTGAGAACAGGTTAGTGTTAGACTAACCACATCGACCAGATACCAAGTTATGGTACTGCTGCAATGTGCAGAGAAGAGAAGACTAATGAAAGAATTCTACAACAGATAGTTAATCATGTCAAGATATGTTCAGCATATACCGCCAGCAGTTCATCCTGGTATGTAAACACTCGCATATTTAAACGAGCGTAGATGGGCAAAGAAATGTGTTAGAACCGTGGTCCAGTGTCGGACGTTAGACAGTTTGCAAGGAACAGTTTATAGCTAAGAATAAGTTACCAGCACTGGAGTTTAACCAGACAATACTTCGAAGCTTAATTTTTCGTAGATTGAGAACAGCACATGTATATAAAAGTGATGGGAAAATAGAGAACCAAAGTAGACAGCAGAGAACTTGAGTTAATCCAGAGATAATTAACGATAGCTCCTGACCAGTGCAGCAGTGATGTAGAGATGTCAACAATGAAGTCTCATATATATGTTTATTGATAATCAGGCTCAGAGGTAGCCATTGTGAATGTGTTGTTGACAACAAATAAAGAATGTTTGGTGTCAGATTTGAGTCGTCAAGTTATTCAAGACATTAAAGTGTCTGTTCATGTAAGCTCATTCAGTAGACACAGGAACAAGATAAGCCACCATTGTACGGCACATATATTCACAGCCAGCGAACATAAGACAAGGACATTACGGTCATCATTAAGTCGAGAACATACACAAGGGTCAACGTAACATCAATCACACAAGCAAAAGAATCTGGGTTAGAAGTTTGGGTAGAGAATCAATGAAACTATCACACAATGCCTTTTTGGTGCCAGTGACCACTTGTGGGAAGATTACGTGTGTTGCAAAACAGTGTGCTTATCAAAGAGTAGGCGATTGAGAAAAACAAAAAACAACGTCGAGATCAACGAAGCGTGAATTCAAGTTAACAGTGAAGAAAACAAGACAGTTACGTGCCGAGACTTATGAAGAGCAGCCGAGCGTGACAAGTTCAACGAAGGGACTCAAGTCAACGGTCACGAAGATACATTCTTTTTACAACTTAATTCCACAGTCGGGTACGGGTCAAACATCATCACACCAGAGTGATCCTTATGTGAACAGTGTAGCAAGTATCAACAACAGCCGCTCATAACACAGACGACAACAAGGAAGAAAGAACGAAACAAAGTGTGCACATTCAAGTCAGCAGTCCAGTAAAGAAACATTCATCAGCAACCAACGTCTGGATACAGCGTAGTTAGTTAGTTAGATATTATTGAGAATTATTGTTTATGTATAACTTTGAACTTATGAATGTATTGTTATTTCCTTGATATTTCTATGATAGAGATTTTACGTGAATAACAATTGTTTTGTTACAACATCAAGATAATTAACCAGAGAAATTTTTTTCAGAGCCCCAAGAAGTCTCACTAACATAATTTTTTTTGGGTTTTCAGGGCTAAGATGGAACAACAAGGAACAGAAACTGTAGGTGTATTACGTCAGCTATCTGAGACATTGAGTAGGTTAGACAAAAACAGTAAACTTACCAATGTTAAGGGAAATGTTGACACGTTTTCAGGTAAATCTACTGAATGTAAGACCTGGCTCTTACAAATAGAAAGATATTCGTTATCAGTTCAGGCCTCAGACAATGAAAAGAGATTGTTAGCTTTGCTTACCAGCACACATTTAGTGGCCGATTTCATTAGAAGAAGGTTAGAAGCAGTGACAGAGGAATCATCGCAAGATTTTAAACAGGAATTGGTGAAGAGATATGGAGAATTACAAGATGTACACCTAGGATGGCAGAAACTTAGAAAGATAAAACAAAGCAAAGAAGAAACAATACAGATGAATACTGATAGAATGTTTAACATCATTGAAGATGTATTTCCTGCTGAAACGATAGATAGACAAGGAATAGATGACCAACTGATCGGTATTTTCGTAGACGGATTATATAGTGATGCCATCAAACTCCACTTAATAAGGAAAGACCATAAGACGTTAAAAGACACTATGGCTTCTGCTATTGCAGAAGAAAACATAAGGAGAAGGTTTGAGTTGAGAGTAGAACAGGCAAGGTTTGATGAAGAAGAACCTATGGAGATAGATACTGTAAGAAGACAACAAACAGGTAGCAGACTGTTGCAGGACATTGAATGTTACAATTGCCATCAACGGGGACACAGAGCTAGCGTGTGTATATGGAGACCACCACGCAGGTATCAAAGCAGTAGGGCTACACATATGGGTAGTTATCATGGTCCACGACAGGCTATGTGTAGGGACAGGGACGACACCTGTTGTCAACCTCAATACACTCACACACAAGGGGCACACTCATGCACGCACCGCACGAGGGCTTTCGAGACTCCTCGGTACAGTAGATACAATAGTCAGGGAAAAGGCAGACCTACTCACATGAGAGAGAGTGACAGGAATAGGGTGATAAATAGGTCACAGGAGAATAAGCAGGTACATATAGAAGGAGGACCAAGGATAAGGAAACAGAATGGAGATATATCAACAGTGAACGAAACGTACCATACAGATCCGAGTTCCTGTTTGATAACAATAGGTGACAGAAAGGTCAGAAGTCTCTTGGACTCAGGCGCTAGTATTAGCTTATTAAGATTTGGGTTATATAAACAGCTACGTCAGCCACCCAAATTGGAAAAAACACGCATGCAACTCACGTCAGTGTCAGGTGAAAGGTTAAAGGTGATGGGAATGTCAACGCTATGGTTTAACATTGGAACGAAGTCATTGATGCAAACGTTTGTTATAGTGAAAGGTATGTCATGGAATTGCATATTAGGCAGGGATTTTATGAAGAAATACAGCGTAAGATTGTATTTTGACATACAAAAGTTAAGGATTCAAGACGAATACATTGACATGCAGGATGATATGCATATCGCGTCAGTGATAATATTACAGAAACCGATTACTTTACGTCCGAATACGGTGAACATAGTCACAGGAAAAATCAAGAGGTCACCATATTATAAAATTGGACAGACGGTCAGAGTGGAATTCCAGGATGCAGGCATAGCTGATGAACCGTGCATAAACATGACGGAGGGGATAGTAGTGATAGGAAACAAGTCTCAATTTCCAGTTATGCTACTCAACACAGCAGCAAAACATGTCACGATACCAAGAGGATTCATTGTGGGGAGAGTACAACACATGTCACACACTGAAGGCAGCAGACAAAGACAGGAGAAATACAACGAAAGGAAAGATAGACATAGTGTTATCCGAGATAGGAAAACAAACACTAGGAAGACTAGGCAACAGTTAAGACGAGATTATATGAATACCAGTAATTGTCTAGCGTGTAGAGAACAGAAGCGCATGTGGAGGGAAAGAAGATGGAGCAATAGAAACAACAATCGCAGAGAATACAGGGAAAGAGACACCAGATGGACAAACAATTGTCACAGACCGTATTACACATACGATCGAGTACATAGGATAGAAATGGTTCAAGGAAGGAGTCGACAACCTTGCTTCAGAGATAGACATACGGATAGGAAGTTATATGATACTGGAAGCAGTCAACAAAGAGATAGAATGCAGGGACGAAATATACAACAGAACAGAATGAAGGATAGGATTAAAGAGATTAAGACACAGATACGGACAGAAAAAGAAAACAAAAGAATATTTCAATTCTTTATCACGAAACATCATGATGTATTTACGCTAAATGACATAGAAATACTAATCAGGGAAAAGAATCGAGCACACACCTTAGCACAAAGAAACATCAAGAAAGATTTTGAAAGGAGGCAAAGAAATGCGAATAAAAATGTAGTTGCACAGGAATTCAAGCCGGGAGACATAGTGTTCTATAGGAAACACGTTAGGAGTGGAAAACTAGACCAGAACTGGATTCCGAATTGGCAGGTGTTACGACGCCTTTCAGAAACAACATATCAAATATGGAAACAAGATCAAAATAAAACCATCAAGGTGCATGTACAACATCTAAGGTTACAAACGCAGAAACCTATAGACATACCACCGCAGGAACAGAAGAAGAGGAAGACCCATTATGTAGTGGTACCAGAGGACACAGATGAGACTACATCAAAAGAAAGTTCTCCGGAAGAGTCATACAGACCAGGCACAGGTGGAAGTCAGATAGTTACTAGAGCGGAGATACATACACAACCTAAAAACCCAAACCAAAGATCTGGAATTTTTAACGATTCACAAACCAAACAGGAGAGTGGAAGAGAGAAAGATGGGGAGGACAAACAGGATACAATATGCCACTCGCGAAGATAAGAAATACAGCACAAATGCAGGTACGCCCGAAGTGGAGAGGCAGATACAGGGAAATACAAAAGGACGATAGACCGACACGAGAAAAAGGGTCGGAAAACGATTAATTATGTAGAAAATAGGAGCAGACAGAGAAGGACTCCAGAAGAGGTATCGATGTCAAGTGACTCAAACAGTACGTCGTCTGAGGAGAGTGACGAGTGTCACAGACATAGCAAACGGAGATCCCATAGAAGAGAGATAGAGGAAGGGAGTACACAAAAGACGAAGAGATGTGAGTCCTCTACAGACAATTCATCAGATTATAGAAGGCGCCTCAAAAAGTTGAGACAGGTAGAACAGGTGGATGTGAGATCGAAGAGTAGAGAAACTATGGAGGCAAGTAGGAATACGGGTCGAAGAGAATACCGACCCAAGACTAGAGCCAGCAAGGAAAATAGGAGAGATAATAGTATAGAAAGAAGATGTAAAACAGATCGAGGGGATTTCCGATCTAAAACCCGAGATAGGCTGAGAGATAGAAGTGATAAGGAGGAGACAAATAGAAGCAGTAATAGTAGTAGAGAAAGGGAGTTTCCAGTATACAATCTGGATAAAATAATAGCGGGCAGAGCAGAAATGTGGGTACGACATGCAGAGACAATCAGGCAGACTGCATGGAGGGAGGCGGATAAACGATGGAAGGAGAGATATGGAAATGGTGGCGGTTGCTAGTCTTAAAGAGACAAGTATGATTGGTCTATACCGCACATATGAGGTAAACTGAGTACACATGACCAATAGGGTACTGCAGTATAGGAGGAGATGAGTAAGAGGTAGATTTAAAGCCATCGTAGTATGGGCGAAATTATAGGAAAAGCCGTGGTGACGACGGTAGGAATAATGAAGATAGAGATATGGAGAAATAAGTGATGGGGAGAAATATTTGGAGATGAATAGAGTGTATAATTGAGAAATTGGAGAGTACAGTTCCAATGAGGGAACAAGAGGTAGAGGAGATAAATGGGAGAAGAGAAGTAGAAATTGCAGCGGGAGTCTAGTTGTCGGGAAACTAGATGCAATTAGTTTACACTGAACATATTAAGAGGCTGAGTAGATCTGAATGATAGACTACTGCAGGAAAAGAGAGAATAATTAAGACTCGAGTGTAGAGAGGTCCGAGCAGAGGCCATGGGAGATGGCAGAGACAATGAAGTTTTGCGAAACCATAGAGATATAACAGAGAGATACATGGAGAGTACACATAAGTATGTTGGGAGAAACCGTGTGTAAAAGGGCAGAGATATAGAGAAAGGTTCACCAGAAAGCAAAATGTAACGAACATATAACGGAGGAATTATAAGTGAGACGACAAGAGGTGAATGTGAGTTCTTGACTGAACTAATGTAGTGAGAGAAGGTTTACGAAAAAGGGCAGAATGTTATGAGGAACAAAAGAGTAGGGAAGAAAGAGATTGAAATACACGAATACGGAAAGCAGGACAGATGAGTGCACAGGCACGTGAAGATAAAGAAATAGAAAAAAGATTAAAAGAGTTAGGAATAGATAGACGATACGGAAACGCAAGTAGTTCGTATTAGGGGACCACATAATTTTATTTTTAGGTCCAACAGATAGGTGGAAGTTGGCCAAGGGGGATAGCAAGAATAAAGAATTAGTGACACCAGCATGTGTAAATGGGTCACAAACGATGGTATATATTATAAATTTAGTGTAACAGGGTATGGATGCGAGTCATGGGCAATTACTACAACCCATAAAAGCCAGATCCAAACCTCAGAAATGAGGTATCTGAGGAAGGTGGTTGAAGTAACAAGAAGAGACATGGTACGCAACCAGACGATACGTCAAGGCCTAAAATGCCACCCCCTACAGACCCAAGTAGAACAGTCCCAACTAAGATGGTTTGGCCATGTCTGCAGAATGGGAGAAGATCGGCTACCACGACAAGCATGGGAAACAAAGAGCCAAGGATCCAGACCCCGAAGACGACCCAGAGTCCGCTGGGAGGACAACATTAGACAATCTTTGAAGGACCGGGGACTAGAATGGAACCAGGCCAGGAGGGAGACAGCCGATAGAATAGTCTGGCGCTCTCTTTTCCAAACCTCTACACCTCACGGTAGAAGGGGAACGACTAAGTAAGTAAGTAAGTGTAACAGGGAGTCGGCGTCTGTGGCCTAATGGATATGAACGCAGTTTCATAATCCAGATATACCAGGTTCGAAACCTGCTGCAGGCGGTTTGGTAGCAGATCGCTTTGTGTGGATTTTTAACAATGGTATAAGCGCTGTACCGTTCAGAATGCAATGGCAAACTACTGAATGAAAAAATAGCCTAGAAAAATCACAAACAGCCAATAAAAGCTGGGGTTGATTGCCACGCCCTGTAAAGGATAAGCAACTAACTTTTAGTGTAACAGGCAGTTACAGCATATTGTGTGAAAACGTGTTAACTACAGAAAAAGTAAATAAGAAAGTGAGTACGAGTATGATGATGCTCGGTAGGTCATGATGGAATGACTTACAATGGTAGACATATAGATTTGGATATGACAACAAATGAAAAAAAAATGTTGAGCTCAGAAACAAAGTAGGGAATGGTGAGGTTGAGAGTGAAAATGGGGTGTGAAAGTTATAATAAATTGTGGATGAAAGAAGTGTACAAGGTATAAATAGGTCACAGTTAGTAGTGATTATAGATTATGTTTGGTGGCCAGCTTCATATGATTACAATATGATGAGGTAGTAGAATGATGATATATATTTGATTTAAGTGTTTATGTATAGTAGTACTGGTCAAGGAAGTAGACATATTGAGTTTAGGGTAGAGGTAGGTGTAGTAATTAAGGGGAGAGAAAAATTTGTCCTCAGGAACAAATCTTTTTTTAGGATAGGGGAGGTAATGTGATAGGAAAGGGAAAGAACTGAGATATGACTAAGTAAGAATAATTTATCAGTAGTAAGACTTAGCTCTGACGTCACCGGAGCACGAGAAATAAGTGAGCTGAGGGAAGAGCAGAGATCACTCTTAAAAATGGTCGTCAGCTGAGAACAGGTTAGTGTTAGACTAACCACATCGACCAGATACCAAGTTATGGTACTGCTGCAATGTGCAGAGAAGAGAAGACTAATGAAAGAATTCTACAACAGATAGTTAATCATGTCAAGATATGTTCAGCATATATCGCCAGCAGTTCATCCTGGTATGTAAACACTCGCATATTTAAACGAGCGTAAATAGGCAAAGAAATGTGTTAGAACCGTGGTCCAGTGTCGGACGTTAGACAGTTTGCAAAGAACAGTTTATAGCTAAGAATAAGTTACCAGCACTGGAGTTTAACCAGACAATACTTCGAAGCTTAATTTTTCGTAGATTGAGAACAGCACATGTACATAAAAGTGATGGGAAAATAGAGAACCAAAGTAGACAGCAGAGAACTTGAGTTAATCCAGAGATAATTAACGATAGCTCCTGACCAGTGCAGCAGTGATGTAGAGATGTCAACAATGAAGTCTCATATATATATATTTATTGATAATCAGGCTCAGAGGTAGCCATTGTGAATGTGTTGTTGACAACGAATAAAGAATGTTTGGTGTCAGATTTGAGTCGTCAAGTTATTCAAGACATTAAAGTGTCTGTTCATGTAAGCTCATTCAGTAGACACAGGAACAAGATAAGCCACCATTGTACGGCACATATATTCACAGCCAGCGAACATAAGACAAGGACATTACGGTCATCATTAAGTCGAGAACATACACAAGGGTCAACGTAACATCAATCACACAAGCAAAAGAATCTGGGTTAGAAGTTTGGGTAGAGAATCAATGAAACTATCACAGTGCGAATGTAGGGTATTATGGTCCAATCAAACCTGATAAAGTTGACAACGCCATGTGGGTTTGAGTCCACAAAAACAATACGATTTACCACGTACACATACAATCAATCATGGCAATTCAAATGATACATCACATCCGTGCAGTCCACTATCATCTCCTATATTACTCCTCTGCCGTCAAAAGGTCTGACTGTTTACACGCGACGCCGTATGTCGGTCGTCCGGTAACGAACAGCCATAGGTTTGGCGACATATTAATTCTGACAATTATATCACAATACTCCATGCGCTACTTCTCGAAGAAGAAGATTATACATAATGATGGGATGACTCAATCCTGCATCCATACATAAATAAAAGCCGACCCCTTGGCTTATAGTTAAAGGAGAACATCTGCACGATAAATCTTGGGAGCAATCAATAACACGTCTGACTTGAACAAAGTTCAGACTATGAAGGGTGTATATAGATCGTTACTATGCGGTAGTTTAACAACTAATCACGTCATGTCTAACCCTAGACAACCGTACAAATTCGCGTTCAATAAATTATCTTTAAGCGCAAAACATCTTATATTTATAGCATCCCAATACATTAACGCGTAACTTTAAAGTGCTCACAATTGTAGTGGCCAACATGTCGGAATCCCCCCCCCCCCCCCCCCACTCTTTCCAGTCTTTCCCTTCAGCTTTTCCTTATCAGGAACAATCTAGCACCAGCTCACATCCAGCACTCCCCTTCCTGTTACAGTCTCACGGCAGATGATACTTTGTTTTAATCATTTACCAGCTGTCTTCTTCACCGACATTTTCTATTCTTTTAAAGCAGGGTCTCTCAACCGGGGCCGGGGTTCCGCGGAACGTTCTGCTAGAGGCCACTAGAGGTTCCGCGAGAGATCGTCATTAACAAAAATAATTAATTAGCGCTCCGGGTGATGTTGGCGCTTCTAGGGATGCGTCAATACCCGACCCCGTAAGGCCGTGCGCAATAGGTCTGTCTCTTGTCCATACATTATCTATCTATCTATCTATCTATCTATCTATCTATCTATCTATCTATCTATCTATCTATCTATCTATCTATCTATCTATCTATCTATCTATCTATCTATCTATCTGTCTGTCTGTCCGTCCGTCCGTCGGTGTCTGTCTGTCGATCTATCGATCTATCTGTCTGTCTGTCTGTCCGTCCGTCTGTCTGTCTATCTCTAACTATCTATCTATATATGTCTGTCTGTCTGTCAGCTGCATGAAAAACGCTCGCCTGCACGTCCGGTTGTCTTTCCGCCCGTCTGTCAGTCTATATGTCTGTTTGTCTGCCTACCTGTCTATCTGTCTGCGTCCTGCATCTCTATCTATATGTGGGCATGTGTATGTATGTGTGTGTGAATGTGTGTCCGTGGTAGGTCACAAGCTCATAAACGCCCGCTTCAGGAGTCATGTGACTGCTTGGTGCAGGTTTCTTGCAGGATGGCTAGCTACAATGGTGGGTCCTTGCTCTGTCAGTAACGCCAAGAAAAACGATAAAAATCATTTTTTTTTAAAAATCGTACTGATCAAAAGAGATGTATATTCACGTTTTGTCGTCGCAATCAAATTTGTATAAGTATTGACATTATTAACTGTTACTATTTACAATCAAATCGACTCCCTTGCGTGAAAAGCAAAGATATGTGACGGTATTGCCTCCCCTGCTTTGTAGTAGTGGTCCAACAATGGTCAAAACTCAAGAGTGTCTAATAAAGGCTTCAATGGAGTCTATTTGTACACAAGATTACTTTTGGCAGAAATGTAGATAGAAGGGTAGTAAAGCTTTTATCACATGGGAGTCTTCACAAGAAATTCAGGAAAGCAAAAACAATGCTGGCTGTCACTGAGCACGTTAATTCTGTAACCTCCCGACTACTTTTGTGAAAAATTTAAGCACTTATTTAACCGCTCGTTTAAGCCCCCAACCTTGATTTACTCAATGGAATTTGTCGTAATTTTTGAGAAGATAGGACTGAGTTATTTATGGTCCCGTACTAGCAGAGGTAATGAGTGATAGCTATGTGAGAGGAAGGTGTAAGAGATAGTTCATGTTTCACGAGGAGAAATAGTGTAAGAGAAAGAACGGTCTTGGATTGAGTAATTGCTTTCTATCCAGCCTATCTTTTACGACTCTATTTAAGGTAGACGCACTGTCTCCCTTGTACCAAGTACGAGTCACACCACACTCAGTACACACAGTTTTGTGATAGTAATACGTACAGACGGATAACAAACTATAGATAACATATAAGGGCAGGGGTTTGACCACACGATAGCTTAAGGTTTATTATGTTTATTTTTTCACAAGAAATATCACAACATCGAGAAAAAGCATTAATCAATAAATTTTAGTTACATAAGAGAAACGAAAATACAATTTAATAGTCCCTCTCTCTTGTATAGGGAAACTAGGAAAGATCCCGAAAGGGGTAATTTACCCAAAAGATCAAAAATAAGTAACAATGGGGTAGGGGTATTTCCGGACGGGTAAAAAATAAGTCCTTCATGTAACCTATCCTGGGGACACTCAGATTAGTGAGAGATAAAATGAAAGATGGTAAGTAAGTAGTAACTTAAGAAATAAATTCTTTCGTTCCGTTCATTCACAATACACATACAGTGAGCTCACTTTCAAATTTGCTTACCCCCTCTGCCGACGCTGCATACATTCCCTGGAATTAATCACACAGCTATTTAAGACTATTTATAGTCCTATTATTTGTCCAGTTCAGCCCCAGACTCTCCGTTTAGGCAACTGCTATTTTTCGGGAGTCGCTGAATTGGTGCGTTGATTATTTTTTCCCTGGTATTCCTCTTCTTACTGCAGGTATTCTTCTCTTCTTCTTCCGTCCTTAGCCAACGACCGGCAAAGCAGTCAGTGGCCATTACGCCTAGTGGCGTCTTAAGGGCAACAGCGAATAGATTTTCTCTGCCGTTGTTCCCATCACGCCTAATGGCGTCTTTAGGGCAATGACAAATCAATCTGTTTGTCGTTGTTTCCGTAATCAAAGTGACTGGCAAACGGGTGATCAGCCCGTTGGGACTGCAGGTATGGGTTTGAAATAAGTTTGTTCTATGTGGTGGCACTGTCCTTAAAATTTTATAAGTTAATATACTTTTCCCGTGTGGTTTAGCCTCAGTGGCTGTGACTCTCTCTGTATAATGAATGTGTACCAAACAGAATGTTACTGCTAGGCTGTTCTCGGAGGGAAATAGCCGAGTATGACCCATGAATTCTCTCTGTATAATTCCGTGGTAGGAAAACTTTACTTTCAAATGGTTTTAAAATAATTAGTGCCGTAAGTTCTGCCATAAATTTTAAATGTTAATTGGAACGGAACTTCTGGTATAGATAATCATACTATAATTATATTCTAACACCCGCGTTTAGGTAAGACCTATAACTCACTCCGGTATTTAATTACATTTAAAAAAAACAACGAGTCTCTAGCTAATATATCGCTTTAACACTAGAGATGAACACTAGTCACTTCAAGTTTACACATGGTGAAAAAAGAAATAAATGGTTTCTCGACAACATTAATCGCCTAACGTCTTATAATTAATTAAACATCTATTTCCTGGGGAATAACGAGAAATTAAATAACGTTACGGCTGGAGAAAATTTAGCTATATGTTTATTTAATTCAACTTAACACAAAAATCCAAGTGAAATATAATGAAAAACTTTAACACGAAAAAGCACTTAAATGCTAACAATATTTAGTTACCGCAAATCAGGAAACTGAATTAATCTCCACGTATTTTGAGAAATCCGAATGACAAATAAGGCTCTAAAATGCGCGCTAGACCATCTCAAGAAATCCTGGAGCGAACTGATAATGAGTTTTAGGAGATTGTACACATATACTGAATCGGCCTGATCTCGCCTATGTCTGCCAGAAATCGCACTTCGAGCGAATTCTTCGGTCAATTTTCTGAATGAAAGCTCTTTTTCACAACTATTCCGACCGCTAGTACGTTCTGGCAGAGATTTCTTTCCCCGTGTAAACGGTTCTCCGTGCGTCTTTTACCAGGCGTTAATCAGAGGTGTTACAGAACTCGCTCTCTCTTAGTGACTACAAAAGACGTCGATAACTGACCGCCGGTGCCGCCTCTGGCCCGCCTCTTTGAAGAAATGACAGTAAGAGATCCAGAGATTGCTAATTATAATGCCTCGTGAGAGAAGACCGTAGGCGTGGCTAAACTAGAAAAGAAGACAGATAGCGAAAGAAGCCTGGCTTACACGTACTTCACTTACATGTTAATTAGGAAACGAGGGAAATCCACGTGGAACCCACGTTGGCGATTTTGATTTCAACAAATTGAGGGGTACCGGTGAGTTTAAAGTGTAGCTTCAATTTTCATCTGTCACAGAATTCTATTATTCAAGTATAGCTCTGTTTAGAATGTGTATAGTAATTGACTGAGACAAACATGCAGTAACTTTAAAATGATCAAATCGAAGTTAAATCTGTAACATTACAAATAACAAAATTTAATAATCACTTTAGGTTTAACAGTTTGAAAATAATTTGAATAGTTATGGATAAAGAAAAGCTATCATCCTCGTATTTGGGGATTGCGAAAAGGGTTAAGAAGTTCAAGTGGCAGCATATGTTTGAATTTAGCTCCCAATGACGGTACTGACTTTTCACACTGATCACTCGTCTCTGGTCCAAGGTTGTCGGGTGTAGCTCGTCTCATAGAAACTTCATGGAAAGTCTACACAGTGTTCTTTTTCTTAAAGCATAGGCCACTGATCCCGTCTTGTTCCAGAAATAGTACCTTGTGCTGGTATCACCAATAACTGTGATAGAAGAATAGAAAAAAAAACGCTCTTCTGAGTATGGCGTTCTCTGACACACAGTTATTTGTCCCCCCTCTTCTATTTCACTCTCCCACTTAATTCAGAGTTTAACCTCGATGAGAATTAAATTTAATCCCTCGGGATAAAACTTCCTTTACATTTAAACTGAATAGCTTTAGCTTTACATTACATTTAAATGAAAATGTTAAAACGTACAGATATAATATGTTTTACATTTACATCTCCACTGTTTGAAAAGTGTTCACAATATAAATTCATTCATGTTTCATTTACATTTACACTTGTGGAAAAGTTTAAAACTTTTATTAATTAAAATGAATATTTTCACATAGACATTTACACCGGTTTAAAGCGTGAAACCTTACATTAATTTTAAAGTGATTATGTTTATAGGGACATTTACACTGCTTTGAAAATGTAAGTATTATACTTAGAATGTACTTCATTTCTTTCATCTTTCCCTCCCTGCTCCATAGGGAACCTGGAACTACTTTATACTTTTAGTTCTCTTATATATATATATATATATATATATATATATATATATATATATATATATATATATATATATATATATATATATATATATATATATATATATATATATATGTATATATATATATATATATATATATATATATATATATATATATATATATATATATATATATATATATATATATATATATATATATATATATATATATATATATATATATATATATATATTTATATATATATATATATTTATATATATATATATATATATATATATATATATATATATATATATATATATATATATATATATATATATATATATATATATATATATATATATATATATCTACTGCTCAAAAAAAGTTAAAGGCCACTTTCAACTTTTATGTCATTTCAACTATGCTGTTTTTTTTTAAACCTGAACACTCAGTCAAAAAAGTTTTGCTACATTTTGTTGCATGCTTAAACAATGTTTGTTAATCTGATAATAAATCAAATCTGTGTTACGTGTGTGTACCTCCAAGGTCAATCAAATGTACGTGGTGGAAAGGGAAATAATGCATGTTTGAAAATGCTTCCTATGGCAAAGCCTGTTGATAACATTGCTGAAATTTGCTTTTCACGTGCAAGTCGTGACTATGGTGAACACATTTCACCCACTTTTCGGAAGGAACGGGCAATGGGTATGTTTGTAACATTTACCATTTTAGCCATGGCTCAGCTAAGACGTTTGACCAATGTTGACAGATGGAGAGCGATGGCATGGCTGCAGGATGATGTAGGGCTGTGAGAAGTTGCTAGGAGATTAGGAGTTGCCCACTCTGTCATACAAACTCTGCGTGATCGTTATAATGCAACCAGCAGTGTCGCAGAACAACGTAGGTCAGGACTCCAAGGTCTACCACAAGACGGCAAGACACGCTGAGCCATGGCTAAAATGGTAAATGTTACAAACATACCCATTGCCCGTTCCTTCCGAAAAGTGGGTGAAATGTGTTCACCATAGTCACGACTTGCACGTGAAAAGCAAATTTCAGCAATGTTATCAACAGGCTTTGCCATAGGAAGCATTTTCAAACATGCATTATTTCCCTTTCCACCACGTGCATTTGATTGACCTTGGAGGTACACACACGTAACACAGATTTGATTTATTATCAGATTAACAAACATTGTTTAAGCATGCAACAAAATGCAGCAAAACGTTTTTGACTGAGTGTTCAGGTTTAAAAGAAAACAGCTTAGTTGAAATGACCTAAAAATTGAAAGTGGCCTTTAACTTTTTTTGAGCAGTATATATTGTAAGTTGATAGATTTCTTCCTAAACTAGTCAACAGCGATTTGTTATTGTTTTTCATAATCATTGCACTCCGGGCAAACCCATAGGTGCTCACTTTCCCTCAGCAAATGTGGAAGTGTACAAATGCTGATTGTTCCTGTTGCGCGCTTGTTGTATACATGCCGGATGCATCCTCTCATACGTCCACTCCTGCTAGTCTTACGTTTCATGTCAAATTCCAGCAGTCTTAGCCTTGATGATTCATTAATTGTCTGTGTCATTTTCTAATAAGCGAACATTAATCACTGTTCATTGATCGTTCATTAATGAACAGTGATTTGCAAGTAGATAGCGTAGTCGCCCGAACCTGATATCAGGGATAAGTTGAGTGCTGGTCATTTTGTGCGCTGCCCGATGGCCTACAACAGCAGAGAAATATTATTAAAAGTGGGATTGAAACAGAATCAGTAATACATGTAGAATTGGTAATCAGGGGATAGTGATCCTATTTTGCCATCCGAGCCCCGATCTTGTTCCAAATGTGTATCCAAATGAGCCAGAAGGTAGCTAGATCTAGCTACAAGGTAGCTGACTTGACAACACTGGATAGCATGGCTGTGACGAATGAAAATATAAGCTGTCGCTGAATTGTCGGATGATAATAGTAGTACCCTTGAATAGCATCGGGGGCCCTGAATTTTGTTGGAATTAAAACGAAACGGGGTTTCCACGTGGATTTCCCCACGCGGGATAATTAATATGCAATAGTTATCATGCGGGCAGCCAGGACATCGCTTTGTCTAAATTTTTGTTTAGCCACGCCTACTGTCTTATTTCTCGAGCCATTAAAAATCAAGCTATGTCTCTACCTCTCTCTGTCATCCCGTCAAGAAGGCGTCGCCAGAGAAACGGCAAGCGGTCAGTTATCAAAGACGGTTGTAGTCCCTAGGAACGAAGCAGAGCTTTAACACCTATGGGTAACAAGTTAATGCGAACTGGTCTAAGATGGTTAGACATCTCTGCCGGACGAAGAGATACGGGGCATATCTAGCGGTAGATAGTGGGTAATAGAGCTTTGATCGGCGGGCCCAGTCGAAATAGTTCCCTAGAATCAAGAGAGGCGAGGAATATCGCATGCGGCGATTATTTTTCATTCATTAAATATATATTGGTATCGCTGAAAAATGCAGTTATCATTCGCGCCAGAGAGTTGAAGAAGTACCTAGCTCATATATTAGAATCTAACAAGATTTCTTTTGGATTTCTTCTATACGTGGAGTCTGAATTCATTCTGTGTGCTGCGGTAAAATATATTAGTCCGGAGTAATTCAGTAGTTTAGTTTCTTCATTTATTTCACTGGATTTTTGTGTTAATTTAAACTTATTTAATAAACCTATAGCAAATGTTTCCAGATGTAAATCAAAGAATGTAACTATCCGTTATTTCCCGAGATAATAGATGTGTAACATAATTATAAAACGCTAGGCGATCGTAATTGTTTAATAACCTTATATTTCTATTTCATCTTGTGTAATTTTTAAGTAATTAACTGGTCATAGCTAGTGTTAAATAAGGATACATTAGCTAGTCACTCGGGAAGTTCTTTTAATATAAATAAATACCGGAGTGATTTTACAGGTCCTACATAAAACGCGGGTGTCATAATATAATTATAGTAGGATTACCTGTTATCTATATTCTCTTTTATACAGGTGATCATACCTTTCCGATGCAACGGTTTTATAGAGAATCATGTTCATATGCTTATGGCATCCCAAATTATATGTTCCTAAACATACAAATCTTGACAGTAAAAATCTGATGTTGGAGACCTTTATAGGTCCACCTTCTCAAATGTTAAATTGTGTTAACTGTTAAAACTGGAACGGTACATTGCCAGAAGATTTTTCTATATTTATCATATAAAGTTCTCTGACCTGATGAGGCAGAACTTACAGCACAAATTTATTTATGCAAACCCATATGACTGTAAACATTTTCCTACCACCAACTTCTACAGAGAACATTTACGGCTATACATTTTGAGAACAGCCTGGGAGTAACATTCGGCCGCTTGAAATATTTTCACCTTCACTACGACAGAAACCTAGAAAAAAAACGTATCCCCACCAAATACTTGCAGTACGAAGAGGAATACCCCCACCCAGGAAACAATATAATAAACGCACTAATTCAGCGAATCTCCGAGAAAAATAGCAATTGCCTAGACGGAGTTTCTGGGGCTGAACTGGTCAAACAGGACATATAATAAGTCTTAAAATACATTGTGTGTGATTAATTCCTTGGAACGTATGCAGCGTCGACAGAGGGGTAAGCCTGTATATAGTGAGCTCACTGTATGTATGTCGAGAGGGAAACGGAACGAAAGAATTTATTCTCTTAAGTTACTACTAATATAACATCTTCTCTTTTTATCTATGTCTCACTAAGTTTGAAAGCCCACGGGAAAGTTAAATTAAGGACATACCTTTTCCCCGTCCTCACTACCTGACTACTCCCCCCCCCCTCCCCCCATTGTTAATCATTTGTTTTGATCTTTTGGGTAAATAACCTCGGTTGGGATCATTCCTAGTTTTCCATATACCAGAGGGAGGGTTTATGAGAGTATATTTTCTTTCTCTTTTGTAACTATAATTCACTAATGTAATGATAACTATGTATGTTTTTTTTGTGTTGTGACCTATTTTCTATCTATATAATAAACTTAAGAAACCTTAAGCTATTGGTATCGGTCAAAACCTCCCCTGCCATATAATTATATGTGACCCCATAGTTTACCTGTTCGTTTCTACGTATGTACGTATTTATGTCACAAAATTGTTTGTGTGTGCGTACGTGAGGATAGTGTATTTGAATCAGTGTCAATTGAGAAAATACGTCTCCATTAAAGTGTGTCGTACTAGATAGGTTGGGTTGAGCAATTACTCAATCCAAGACAGTAATTTTTTCTTACACCTATACTCCTCGTAAACAGGACTATTTCTCACCCCTTTCTCTCACATAGCTCTCACCATCTCACCTCTGCTCGAATGGGCCCATAAAAATATAAGGCCTATCTATAAAATGTACGACAATGGCGATGTTGAAGACGATAACAACGGTTCAGCAAAAGGTGGCCGAGGCTTACAATGTAGTTCTAGACATAAGGGGCAAGAAAGAAATCATTTGTTGATGTAGAAGTTGTGACCGAATGCATGATAGAGGCAGTGTTACTGTCAAATTGTGTGTCGCTGACATGATGTATACTGTGGTAGTTGACTTGACTAATAATACTATAACGAATGTAGCGATACTGTTCGTCTTCAGTGTATACAGATACTAACAGTGTGTCGTGGAATATTCTAATCCACATATATAAATTATTAGGTAAATATGAAGCCTAACAAATAAAATTAATAAAGAAAAGAGCAATGGTAAAATAACAGTGCTGTCACAAAGAAGGTACTCGAAATCCCCCTTGTTTTCTGCTTCGTCTGCAAATTGTAACGCTTTCACGTTGATAGTAAAAGCTTACTGTATTATACCCGCTTTCTTCAATGAAACGTGTGCTGTATTTCTAAGAAAAACATTGAGAGGCAGACTGCGTAATGACCTAAATTAATCCTAACATTAATTATATTACGTTACCAAAACGAACGAACAGATGGACTCAAATAGAAAGAGAGAGGGGCGAATAAAATCAGGAACGCATGCAAAATTAAACACGCGTCGCGCGATACACAATTACTACTATCGCGCGTGAAAGGCTACATGCACTAACTTTTTCGGACGAACAGTGATAAAATACATTACCCATCCCAGAGTTAGGTTTTAAAATCATAAAAAAACGCTTATTAGGAAAGATAACAATAGATGGGTTTACGTTTAAAAACATTACAGTACCCAGACAGCACATTTTGAACGCAGCCACGTAGCTCTTTTAAATTTGGATATTTGGGTTCCTTAGGGCTTGCTGACAAAGAATATGTAAAACGTTACGCAAATAGTCCAGGAATTAATAAATTATAACCAAAATAAAATAGTGGGGATGCCTGACAACATAAAATCATTTCTGCTCATAAAATTTTTTTATAACGTGTTTGAAAAAAAACCTTACGTTACAGAAATAGCCTACCATGTAAACTCCAAATTGATTGGAGCGCAACAAATGAAAGACTAACCACGATTGGTCGGGCTATAAATACTATCTTTCGTTGTTAGGGGAGACGTGGAAAGGTAACATTTTTTCAAACACTTGTCGAAACGTGGCTCCATTGGCTAGACTCGCTGATATACTCACTTAGGAGCGTTAGTTCGAGACCACTAGTGCAAATAAGCTTGATAAAGCAACAGTGCGTTGAAGCCAGCTCATATTTTGCTAAATAAAAGCCTGGAACATAAGCAGATGGGAATTTGTGCCAGAATTCATTGCTAATCAACGTATCTGTGTTTGTTTCCATGAATTGTGGTAAGCTTGAAACATTCAGTATCTTTTAATGAAAATTGAATGTGAATTGTTAATTTATGCCTGTATATATGTGTAGTTCAGTAGCAAACCTGATGTAAAGCCTATAATGCTCCAGCCTGAACTGAAGGTGTCGGAGGAAAGTAAAACTGCATGGAATGGCCAAACAGTACACTGACACCTAGATTATTGATTAGACAGAAATAATGCTGGAAGTGCAGAGGCGTAGTAACCATTAAGGAGGTTAATGCCGGTATAAAGTATTTCAGATGAAGCTGACAGTTGGCCTAACGCTCTGAACTCAATGTTTGTGATGTATTGTGCTCAGTGTAAAAAGAGAGTATAAATTAGTTATGAAGTAGAAGGTACATCCTTCTTGTTTTCAGGGACCGTGGTCTTGATGGTATTGAGCAGCACCTGGTCAGAGCTTTGCTGAATCCAGAGTCGGACAGCATACTCCTTGGTCCATTTAGCTATCAGTGAGGTGTCTCCAGAGCCCAGGGGAGAATTCGAGCAGAAGAGTCTTTTCCTGCCGCCATCACGCAAGATAAGCTGCTGTGACCCGCTGAGCTCAACATTATGTACCCCGTCTTAAAATAATTTTGTAACATAAACTTAAGAGGGGAAGTAAATTGTGTTAATATCAAGAACTGAGAACATCTCTGATACTAGTTTCCTTAAGACAAACTATTGAAGTCATGATGACCAATACCAACAGAGCTTGAACAAAACAAAACCAGTATTACCTCATTTTACTACTACACAACTGACACACATAGGATATTTGTAATAATATATGTCACTACAATATTCATATTAATACATTCTGTACATAACTTGTAATTAAAATTGATTGTGATTCCTGGTTCCTTTGTACTTGAATCAGGACACACATATTCATTCATAACAGCAATGAATACATATTGTTATTTGAAAAGTTATCAGTGACTTCTTTAAGATATCCTTGTAGAGTGTTTTATGTATGTGAGTGTCACAGTGTTGTCAAGTGTAGTGGAATAAATTAAATTGTTTATCTGTCTGTTGTTGTTTTGACTTACACTTCAACATACACATACCCTAGACATATAACGTAGTCATCACACTATTCCAGAATAATTCTGACTGAGATATATAAATATATGTGGCAGCAAGTAAGGTTATCTATAATACTACTCTCATTAGATATAGATACCTTCACAGCTGATCTCAGTCAGTACACTAAGTCCCCTATAAATATTTATAACATCCCACTTCACCACATATATCGGGGTCTCGCTCTTGGGATTTTGAATCTTTCCCTATTAAAAATATTGGGGGTAATTCACTTCAGGGAATATAAGAATTAAAAGGTATCCTTGGGTGGAATTAAATAAGGTTGAGCTCACGGTGCCTGTGTTGTCCATTAGATATATTTAGAGATTAAATTGTTGGTTAGACATTGTAGAAATTTACCTGATAGACAATGGCGGACCTGGCCAAGTTTCGATCTGCTGCTGTACAGACTGCAAAAGAGTTAGGATTAGATGGGCAAGTTATGGTTGCCTATGTCACTACGGAATGTGACAAATTTATTGAACGCGAAGAAAGAAGATTAGAAAAAGAGGCCGAAAGAAAGTTAGAGGCTGAGACTAAGAGGTTGCAAGCTGAGGCTGAGACTAAGAGGTTGCAAGCTGAGGCTGAGACTAAGAGGTTGCAAGCTGAGGCTGAGACTAAGAGGTTGCAGATTGAGGCTGAGGCTAAGAAATTGGAAGCAGAAAGAGAAGACAAAAGATTAGCTGCAGAAAGGGAAGCCGAGGAAAGAAGACAGGCTGCAGAAAGAGAAGAGAAGAAATTAGCTGCAGAAAGGGAAGCAGAAAAGGAGGAGAAGAGATTACAAAGGGAACATGAGTTACGACTAAGGGAGTTTGAGTTTCAGGGCCATGCTCCTGAAAATGGTGCCAGTCCCTTTGCCTCTGATGCCACTGCTAGCCAAGGAGCCTCAACCTCAGCTATGAATTTTCATTTAGATCATTTTGTTGAGAAAGACGATGATATAGAGAGCTACCTAAATAGGTATGAACTATTAGCTACCACGTATGGGTTAGAGAGAGAAAGGTGGAGCTTAAAGTTATCTCAGGGACTTCGTGGGGCAGCTTATGAAGTTTTTGCAAAAATGAGCAGAGGTGATCAGGAAAATTATGACATGCTAAAGCAGGCTCTTTTGTTAAGGTATGAAAAGAATGCAGAATTTTATAGGAAAAAATTTAGGAATGCTAAACTACTGTCAGGTGAAACCTATCACCAGTTCTCTGCACGAATAGAGACATACTTGGAGAAATGGACTTCTCTGGGGAAAACCCAAGATCTTAAGGAAATGGTCCTTATAGAGCAATTAAGAGAGTCCATGGCTCCAGACCTGAGAAAGTTTCTCATGGAACAAGGTGCAGAGAGGCTGGATGAGTTGCTAAATGTTGCTGAAAGGTATCAAGCAGCTCAAGCAGAGGTAACAGGTAATAAAAAGAAACAAGTGGATAACTTTAGGGCACCACAGAACTTTAATAAATTTGATCCTAGGGATCAAAATAAAGGTAAGCACCAATTTGATAGGCCACGGTATGAAAATAAAAATAAAAACCCACAATTCGATGAAAGGAAATATGATGAAAGAAAATCTTTCAACCAAGGAAAAAGGTGGTGTAAAAATTGTAAGATGAACAATCATGACACTGACCATTGTAGAAGGAAACCTCCTCATTTTGCTGCTATGACATCGGGGAAAAAGGAAAAGAAGGACAAACCTGAAGAATTACAGGAACCATACCACCCCCCAGTGTGTGAAGATGTCATTTGTAATGGTGTCACTATAAGATGTTTATATGATACCGGTTTAGATTACGATTCCGTTGTGAGTTCTCACCTGGTGCAGGCCGATCAATACACCACAGAAACAGTGGAGATTCAAACTGCAACCAAGGATGTAGCTACCATGACACTTCCCGTCGCCCGAATAAAAGTGAAAACGCGATATGTGGAAGGAATCATAAAAGCAGCAGTGATAAATGAGCCAATCTACCCTCTAATATTGGGGTGTAGATATGTCTTCTTGGGGAATCCCAAGAGACCTGTGATATTGGCAACAGTGCAGACCAGATCACAGTCAAAAAAGGAGGAGGATAATCCCATAAATACTCATCCAGATGAGATGAGGAAGGCACAGGCTGAGGACAAAACACTCAAGCCATGTTTCAAGAAGTTGCCCAAATCTCATACACCTCCAGGCAAGGGAGAGTTTTATATGAAGAACAAACTGATATATAGGAAGGCTGGATCTGAATCCAATGGTCACGGACAGCTGGTCCTTCCCACTTCATATAGGACTAAAGTGTTGGAACTAGGGCATGCGATTCCTTTCAGTGGTCATATGGGAATCAGCGCAACAGGACAGCGAATAGCTTGTCACTATTTCTGGCCAGGAATAACTGAAGATATCAAACGATATGTAAAATCCTGTCCAGAGTGCCAACGAGTAGCACCTAAACATTGGACTGCACCAGCAACTCTGGGGGAAATGCCCATAGTGGGAACACCCTTTGAGAGAGTTGCCGTGGATCTTGTGGGACCTCTCACCCGAACCAAGAGAAGGAACAGCTACATTCTGACTCTGGTGGACACTTGTTCTATGTGGGGAGAGGCAGTAGCCCTGTCATCGATTGATTCTAAACATGTGGCAGAGGCATTGCTCACAATTTTCACAAGGTTAGGCTTTCCCAATCAAATCTTGACTGATAATGGCTCTCAGTTCAAGGGGAAACTAACTGAAGAAGTTTTCAGGATCTTCCAGGCCAAACACTTCTATTGTAGTGTGTTTCATCCCCAAGGGAACGGCCAAGTGGAAAGATTTAACGGCACATTGATGTCGATCCTGAGAAAGTTGGCACACGAAAAACCAGATACATGGGACCAGTACCTGCACGCCGCCCTCTTTGCTTATCGGGAGGTACCCCATAGTTCAACCGGTATGGCCCCGGCAACATTATTGTTTGGAAGGCCAATAAAAGGTCCACTCAAAGCTTTGTTAAGAACGTGGACTGATGAAAAGGCAGAGGAAAACATTACATCTTCATACCAATATGTGAATGAGCTGACCACTCGTTTAAAAACTGGTTGGAAACTTGCCAATGAAAATTTGAAACAAGCCAGGAAGAAACATGCTGCCTATTATAACCGGAAGGCGAAAGACAGAAATTTGGCTGTGGGAGAGAAAGTACTGCTTCTTTTGCCCGGGAGTCAGAATAAGTTACAAATTGGATGGCAGGGTCCATATACAGTTCTAGAGAAGGTGTCTAGAACAAATTATAAGATAGATAAGAAGGGGAAAGAAAAAATCTATCATGTGAATCTCCTGAAGAAATATTTGGAAAGAGAACATCAGGAGGAGACACACTTGTTGACCTTGTCCATCGCCATGGAGATGAAAAAGGAACCACTTTCATCATTTGAGTATCCACTACACCCCTGTGAGACAGCAGCACAGGTGAAAATCAGTACACATTTAACGAAAACTCAGAAAGAGAGAGTGCAACAGGTTCTAAATAATCATGCAGAGGTGTTAACAGACCGACCAGGGCATACAAACCTATTGGAATATGATATGAAACTGATGGACCCCACACCTGTCTGTATGAAACCATATTCGATTCCGTTTGCTAAGGAGAAAGCTTTGAAGGAAGAGATAGACTATCTGTTGAAGGAAGGAATTATTTCGCACAGTGAATCTTCGTATAGTTCCGGTGTTGTACTCTTAAGAAAGCCCTCTGGAGAACATAGACTCTGTATAGATTACAGGAGACTGAATGCTATTACAGAAGGACAGGTGGATCCATTGCCGGATACAAATCAGCTGTTTGCCAGACTAAATAAAGCTAAATATTTCTCAAAAGTGGATCTGAGTAAAGGATACTATCAGATTCCAGTAAAGCCTGAGGTTAGACCATACCTAGCTTTTAGTACCTCAGAAGGACACTATGAGTTTAATAGATTGCCATTTGGATTGAAGAATGCGCCTAGTGTCTTCTCTAGAATGATGAGAAAATTATTGGATCCTCTGAATAATCCCTGTATAACAAATTTTATGGATGATATCCTTATAGCAACAGAAACATTTGAGGAACACATTGACTCTCTGAACATGCTGTTTGATCGACTTAGGGAGGCAAATTTAACAGCCCGACCAACCAAATGTTGTGTTGGATGTAAAGAATTGGAATTTTTGGGACACACAGTTTATCAGGGAAACATGACCCCTGACCCAAAGAATTTAGAGAAACTACAGAAAGCCCCGAGACCACAAACCAAGAAGGACGTGAGATCCTTTGTCTCATTATGTGGTTTCTACCAGAAGTATATCAAAAACTTTAATTCCATATGTGCACCGTTAACTGATTTGACACGTAAAGGACATCCAGATCGCATTACATGGACACCACAATGTGAAATGACTTACCAAGAATTGAAGGAAAAGCTCACAAGTAAACCCATTTTGAAATTACCTGACTTAAGTCAAGAATTCATAGTAGGACGGATGCAAGTAATATTGGGTTAGGTGCAACTCTACTACAGAAATCAGATGCATTGGATGGGGAATTAAGCCCAGTGGCATATGCTAGCAGAAAGTTGAATAAAGCTGAAATCAACTACTCAACTAGCGAAAAAGAATGTCTTGCAGTAATATGGGCGATAAAGAAATTCAATATTTATCTATATGGGAAGGCATTTAAGTTGCAAACAGACCACAAACCTTTATCGTTTCTAGCACAGGCTAAGCATGAGAACTCTAGGTTACTCCGATGGTCTTTACTTTTGGCTCCCTATAATTTTAGCATTGAGTATATATCTGGAAAAAACCAATTTGGGAGCGGATTTTTTAAGCCGCCATCCGTGTGATGAGAATCACCGTAAACCCCAGAAATAATAATAAATTTCTCTATGTGAATATAGAATAAAGGACTGACATATAATGTCTGTTTTAAGAGGGGAGGTGTCGTGGAATATTCTAATCCACATATATAAATTATTAGGTAAATATGAAGCCTAACAAATAAAATTAATAAAGAAAAGAGCAATGGTAAAATAACAGTGCTGTCACAAAGAAGGTACTCGAAATCCCCCTTGTTTTCTGCTTCGTCTGCAAATTGTAACGCTTTCACGTTGATAGTAAAAGCTTACTGTATTATACCCGCTTTCTTCAATGAAACGTGTGCTGTATTTCTAAGAAAAACATTGAGAGGCAGACTGCGTAATGACCTAAATTAATCCTAACATTAATTATATTACGTTACCAAAACGAACGAACAGATGGACTCAAATAGAAAGAGAGAGGGGCGAATAAAATCAGGAACGCATGCAAAATTAAACACGCGTCGCGCGATACACAATTACTACTATCGCGCGTGAAAGGCTACATGCACTAACTTTTTCGGACGAACAGTGATAAAATACATTACCCATCCCAGAGTTAGGTTTTAAAATCATAAAAAAACGCTTATTAGGAAAGATAACAATAGATGGGTTTACGTTTAAAAACATTACAGTACCCAGACAGCACATTTTGAACGCAGCCACGTAGCTCTTTTAAATTTGGATATTTGGGTTCCTTAGGGCTTGCTGACAAAGAATATGTAAAACGTTACGCAAATAGTCCAGGAATTAATAAATTATAACCAAAATAAAATAGTGGGGATGCCTGACAACATAAAATCATTTCTGCTCATAAAATTTTTTTATAACGTGTTTGAAAAAAACCTTACGTTACAGAAATAGCCTACCATGTAAACTCCAAATTGATTGGAGCGCAACAAATGAAAGACTAACCACGATTGGTCGGGCTATAAATACTATCTTTCGTTGTTAGGGGAGACGTGGAAAGGTAACATTTTTTCAAACACTTGTCGAAACGTGGCTCCATTGGCTAGACTCGCTGATATACTCACTTAGGAGCGTTAGTTCGAGACCACTAGTGCAAATAAGCTTGATAAAGCAACAGTGCGTTGAAGCCAGCTCATATTTTGCTAAATAAAAGCCTGGAACATAAGCAGATGGGAATTTGTGCCAGAATTCATTGCTAATCAACGTATCTGTGTTTGTTTCCATGAATTGTGGTAAGCTTGAAACATTCAGTATCTTTTAATGAAAATTGAATGTGAATTGTTAATTTATGCCTGTATATATGTGTAGTTCAGTAGCAAACCTGATGTAAAGCCTATAATGCTCCAGCCTGAACAGAAGGTGTCGGAGGAAAGTAAAACTGCATGGAATGGCCAAACAGTACACTGACACCTAGATTATTGATTAGACAGAAATAATGCTGGAAGTGCAGAGGCGTAGTAACCATTAAGGAGGTTAATGCTGGTATAAAGTATTTCAGATGAAGCTGACAGTTGGCCTAACGCTCTGAACTCAATGTTTGTGATGTATTGTGCTCAGTGTAAAAAGAGAGTATAAATTAGTTATGAAGTAGAAGGTACATCCTTCTTGTTTTCAGGGACCGTGGTCTTGATGGTATTGAGCAGCACCTGGTCAGAGCTTTGCTGAATCCAGAGTCGGACAGCATACTCCTTGGTCCATTTAGCTATCAGTGAGGTGTCTCCAGAGCCCAGGGGAGAATTCGAGCAGAAGAGTCTTTTCCTGCCGCCATCACGCAAGATAAGCTGCTGTGACCCGCTGAGCTCAACATTATGTACCCCGTCTTAAAATAATTTTGTAACATAAACTTAAGAGGGGAAGTAAATTGTGTTAATATCAAGAACTGAGAACATCTCTGATACTAGTTTCCTTAAGACAAACTATTGAAGTCATGATGACCAATACCAACAGAGCTTGAACAAAACAAAACCAGTATTACCTCATTTTACTACTACACAACTGACACACATAGGATACTTGTAATAATATATGTCACTACAATATTCATATTAATACATTCTGTACATAACTTGTAATTAAAATTGATTGTGATTCCTGGTTCCTTTGTACTTGAATCAGGACACACATATTCATTCATAACAGCAATGAATACATATTGTTATTTGAAAAGTTATCAGTGACTTCTTTAAGATATCCTTGTAGAGTGTTTTATGTATGTGAGTGTCACAGTGTTGTCAAGTGTAGTGGAATAAATTAAATTGTTTATCTGTCTGTTGTTGTTTTGACTTACACTTCAACATACACATACCCTAGACATATAACGTAGTCATCACACTATTCCAGAATAATTCTGACTGAGATATATAAATATATGTGGCAGCAAGTAAGGTTATCTATAATACACTACTCTCATTAGATATAGATACCTTCACAGCTGATCTCAGTCAGTACACTAAGTCCCCCTATAAATATTTATAACATCCCACTTCACCACACAGTGGTATAGAACATTGGAACTGGTCAATAACTGCAGGTGACGCTTGTCGACAAGTTTGACAACATTTATTAAACGTATTCACGGTTGACATCAGCATATTTTAGACATGGCATTTCATATTATTGGCGATCAGCATACATATTTAAAAATAGACTTCACACTGGTCTTGGCCGATTAAGACTAGCAACTAGGCATCATATGTCCTAGTTGAAGTATGGGGTCAGACAAAAACTTATTACTCCGTGGCCCGTATTAGAATTAATAAATATAACTGGTGGCTAACACGCACCGTACGTACTTATTGCATAACGTGGCTAATAAATCATAGATAATGGCCAACGGGTTCATCTGCAAGCCAAACACTGGCTGCGATTATTAGTTACTATTAACGTGTCCTATAACCGGGAACTCATAAACACAAACGTCCATCTTTAAATACTCCAAGACTGAGTCTGATTTTGTACTTCTCAACTATTCTAGAAGGTATGCACATTTACGAATAAATAAATTGTTTTATTGCAGATTATTATGATAGAATTATTTATCAGGATCAGACCAGAGGACTGAACTGAAATTAAGTTGTAGATGTATAAAGGAATTGGATGCATACCAATGATTATCATGAATGTCATTAGGAGTGTTCAATTAAAAGTTACTATACTGGAATAATGGACTTGGCACTCCAGAATGTGAAAGTAGACGGTAGCATCATGATTATGTATAAAATGTATTAGATTTTATTCATGTATTATTGTAGAATGTTTTATGCAGATAGACACCTGTCTTGTCTAGCTATCCTGATCAGAACAGATCCATGTATCTTTCATATACATGCACACATCCTGAACACTTTCACTCATGGACACGTAGGCTTGTGAAACCTGTGACCAAAGGCTAGCCACTTGTCACATTGTCTCCAAATTCATTCGTGTCATACTCCAGCAAGAAGTCTAGAATCTTAGATCAATAGTGCCTTCCTGGACCAACTCAGGAGCATCATATATTGCTTTCTATATTCAAGTGCTATGCCCCATCTGTACAAGACCTGCAACTAATACTGCTGTGTAGTATTGCTTTCTGTGCTTCTCTATGGTGCAGAATGCTGGAGAGCTACAGAGAAGGAAATGTTGAAATTGTCCTCTTTTCACACATCATGCCTAAGAAAAATTCACCGAATCTTTTGGCCGAATACCATCACCAACCAAGATCTGCTTACTCGGAGCAAGCAAGAGGACATGCATACCATCATAGCTGGCAGACGCTGGAGCTGGGTTGGCCATGTCCTCAGAAGAGACTCCGATGCCATCACAAGAACAGCTATGCTATGGACCCCTGAAGAAAAACGAAAGAGAGGCCGACCAAAAACAACCTGGCGGAGAACTGTGGAGGCTGAGATGCAAAGAATGAACCAGAGTTGGGGCACTGTACGAAGGATGGCCGCCGACCGAGCAAAGTGGAATCAATTTGTTGTTGCCCTACAAGACGCCACTAGGCGTGATGGCCACTGACTGCTTTGACAGTCGGCGGCTAAGGATCAAAGAAGAAGAAGTATTACTAAAGGACATTCACAGAACTTAATGATAAGTATTCAATGTAAAAAATTTGAACAGCCATTGTGAGTGGTCATAGCCAAAGACTATTTGTGTAATGATGAACAAACTGTTCTAAAGATAAAAGGCAAGATAAAGGACGATTTAGTTATAAAGGAAAATTTAGATGAACATTCTGTTCTTTTATCAAGATTCCAGAAAAGAATTTTTGTCTAAGTTAATGATTGAAACTCACTATTGAGTAATTGTATAATTAACCATTTATTAATTCAATTTCATCATTTTCATCATTCGTAATTTGCACAAAAAGAAAACAAAAGATAGATGTATATAATAAATAAATCAGTAATTGTATTTCTCTGACTTATCAATTTTGTAGTGTTGCATTTTGAGTTTTAGTGAATTGTTGATTATCATAGGTTAGTTACTAGCAAAGGTGGCATCTTAGGCTCTAGCTTTAATCTGATTACCATCTGAAGTAGAGACCTTCATAGCCGTGACTATCATGTGATACCAGTGCTCTTCCATGACACTGGGGATACATTCTTTTCAGACATAATTCTTTTCTATCTATCAATATCTACTACTGTCAACTATACTCATAAAAACATTTAGCTTTAGCTACTGTCTTTAACCAAAGTTATTACCACTCAGCGACAGTCATGTAGTTTCCTTAGTTCTACGCGCGCACATGACCGCTAATCCAAGTTGGCCTAGTTAAATCTAGAAGAGCAATACATCATCAAATTTCTAGTCAAAGATAATGAACAGCCGGCATAAATGATGTAGAGATTAATTGCACAGTCTGGAGAAGAAAGATGTCAGAATCAAGCATATATGATGGTACAGTAAGTTTTTCTAAAACAAAGATGTCGTTTCAAATCTCATGCAAACATTCTCATGTTTAACGAACAGCCAAACCTGACTTAACTATTCCACACCTTAAAGAGCTGATCTATGGAAATTAGTGAAACGCAGCGCGTGATACTGCATCTATAATTGGAGCAAGCGTGCTAGAAAGATGAGTGTCTCAGATGTTAACATTTATCCAGCGATTGGAAAGAAACGACCTGGGAAACTGTCAAAGCACACGGAGACACTGCATCAGTGGACTGGAAGATAATAGCGCACCCTCAGTCCAGTCCTCATATAGCCCAAAGTGATTTTTACCTGTATGGACCGTTAAGGCTACATCTTGGAAGGCAGCGAATTTACACCTCAGTCTTACGCTGGCTGTTGGGTTAGACCAAATCTTATGTAGTACAGGAATCTAGAAGATTCACTGGTTGTGGCAAATGTGTATTTACGCTCAGGGAGAATGCATTGAAACGGAGTGATGTTATATTGATTGTAGAATGTGTCTATTTTTTTTAAACTAAAAGTTGCAGGTCAACCTGGCACCACTCTTGTTTATTAAGCGTATATGGACGAGGTAAAACAGTCTTGGGGCTTTAATCAAAATACCGGCTTCTAGAGATGAACTAGGTTTTATTATATGTATGTAACTGAAGGTAAGTTGTTACATTTCCAACAACACAATCCGTAACTTTGTCACGTCTTCTGTTGGCTAGTGTTGCAGAGTGTGTGCGATAACGTCAGCATTTATTTGAAAACCGCTTTCATGTATTTAAAGGCTTCGAAGGCGCATTCCAGTTTCTTCTGTGCACTTTAATTTCTCTCGTTGATTGTTTTCTGCATTCACATTCAATGCTTCAGCGTAAAACTACTAAGTTTTGGCTTCACGATAATCTAAGACTAAAGTTTCAGTCTCATCATACTCTCGGACTAAAGTTTTCGGCTCACGATTTTCTCAGATTAAACTTTCAGGCTCATTATACTCTGATTAAAGTTTAAGACTCATGATACACCCAGACTAAAGTTTCAGGCTCATGATACTCAATGACTGAATTTTCAGGCTCATGATAATCCAGGGCTAAAACTTTAGGCTCAAGATACTCTCAGACTACTCTCAGGATAAAGCTTCAGGCTCATGATTGTCACGAGGAGCGAATGAGTTTCTATTTCGACTTTCTATACCCATTGTTCATACCAGACATCGTCTTCATCGGTCGTGGGAAATCGACCAGTTGTACAGGGAATGTTTACATAACAATAGACAGCGCTCTGAGTAATCCCTGTAGAAAGCCACAAATGTCGCATGGAATGTTTTCACAACAAGGAGACATTAGGTAAACAGACTATCGAGGTACAATTAGGAGTAATCGACACTAAGTCTCGGTTGTGTTTACACAAAGGCAGGAATACCCATGGATTATTTTGGCTAGCAATCGAACATAATGTGCAGTCGGCGACAGAAGGCCAGGTAATTTTACAATAAGTATTGTGTTCAGTCAGATCTCATAGGACTTCACGGAACAATATTGGGATTAACTGCGACACAGAGTCCGAGCGTAGATCCACATAAAGGAGTAAAGAATACGGCATTAGAGAAAGACTATTAAACACTGCACAGACACCAAAAAGACGAACACAGACAGATTGTTTGGGAGAGGGAAAACAAGAAAGCGACCATATCAAAACATTGCAAAAACTTTACACAGTAATAGGCACTGGTTGTCTGACTAAAGCAGACGAACTAAACTTCCCACGATATCAGAAGCGAACGAGAGATAGCCAGGGGCCATGGGAACACTATATAATCCAACTAAATTGATCGCTCAGTATAGCAAGAGCCAGCATTCCGCCAACATACTTGGGGTCTAGATTTCAGGACGTGTGTCAGTGAATTCTTTATATGGACACCAAGGTTAGTGTAATATAGTTTGTACCTTATTATTATATCTTAACTTCAGTCAGATAAAATATATACATATTTTCCATAAATATAACACTGTAAATACCCATCACATTTTATTATAATATTATATTTCATACTAATAAGTACAGGTTGCAATAAACACCGTGCAGAGACTTATTACATTTATAAGATTGCTCAGTTTCCAGTAACTATAACGAAGTAAATACAAGACACTTTTATTTTGCCTCTTACATTACCTGTTAACCGTGCAGTAAACACCGCGTAGTCCTGCATTATAGTGATAAGAATTTACAGACAAGAACACACAACAGGCGTAACATAGATTACGGGGCACTTATAAGGGTTTGTTATTTTGTCCATCGCAGTGGTAGAGACAGGGACCATTTGAGATAACTCAGCCTTCGTCTTACTATCCTGTTAGCGTTAATTACGGGACAAGCTAAAAGAATAGGACCGACCAGAGATACTGCGACGACACGCATCTCACAGATAATTAACGGCACCAAACCTACCCATACTCCACGGGGGTTAGAAAAAAATTTGCCAGGCGGTGAAGGAGCTTTCTGTCATCGACCACCCACACATAAAAGTAAGCAGAAAATACCAAGAAGGATTGCTGCATTACTAAGAGCTGTCCACGTGAAATTAATGATCAGAAGTTGCAGAAGCAAACGGACGATCTTTACAACAAGTGCCTTTAAGAAATCTTGATCAGAAGTGGCAAGAGCAGACGGACGATCTTGTAAACCCAGTGCCTACAAAATTTATCGAGATCCTAAATTACCTGCAGTAATGGACAGATTCTCTCCGTAAAACTGATGCGCAAAAAATTCAATTATATACCATATTTCACCATCATCACCACCTGAGAAAACTATCGTCACCACTAAGGGACATCTGCATACCCGACGAAGACTGTACAGAAAAACGTTGCGGTCTACTTAACATATGAACACGCCACCCCAGCTGCTCGTGGCAACGTCCACACTCGCTTTGTGAAGAATAAAAAGAGCAGGCCATCGACATCTGAGGAAATAAAGTGGACCGTCCAGTATTATTGAATGCCGACAAAGACTTGTCCAGCGTATACAAATACCCAGAGTTTTATTGACAGTCAATCAGAGACCCGAAACAAGATATCCTTTTGTTAGTATGTAGGACTCGCTTACATCCAACATCATCATCGCCTAGTATAGTCTTAAGATTCATTTGTGTAATTTGCATTAACTAATATCTTTCTTCACAGGGATAGTTAATGTCATTCCTAGTCGCATTTGTATTAGTGTAATTGAATGTTGTTATAGTTAAGTAATTAAATAAATGTTGTAGTTGTGTTTGCATTACCAACACACGTTAATTACATATATAGAGAAGGAAAGAAAGTGTGCGAAAGAGACATACATTTCTTCATTTCTTCCTCTTCTGTTCACTCAGTATAATAGGGGAGGTGGTGGCTCGTTAACATTATAAGATAGAGAGGGAGAATAGCGTGGTAGGAGTGACAGTGTCACGAGATTCCGAATCACTGAGACTCCCTGCCGGGAACTTATAACAGTCTTAAAATTCACCTTCTCCACTCCTGCTGCCTATCCTCAACCGGTTGCCAGGCAAATCTGAGCCATTGACAAAGCCGGCACCTCACAGATAACTCTCCCGGGTTAATCTTCGGGTTAATCCTGTGACATAAGTGGAGGCTGCAGTCCGGAATATACCTTGGGACTTGCCCTAGACTAAAACATGAAATAATTCTTTTTTGCAAATTTTGTATAAACCTATTCACTGTCTTCTATACTGTTCCTTATTCTACTTATGTAGAGGGAAAGAATACAGATTAGAATATTAGATAACTAGACATTCATATTAAATTAGATTAGATATTCACATTACATTAAATAAGATATTGACATATGTTAGAATATTATACCATTTTACTTTATTTACACTTTAATACTGCATCTTGTTACCAATATTGATTTTTGCTCAGCACTATAAATTTACCTGGATTTTCGGTACACTGGTAGTACCACTGGGGTCTCTAACAATAGGCGTTGTTTAAGTCGGACGCATCGTACGAGCGAACCGACATTGTATAGTCCTTTTGTTCACAAGTGAACAATAGCGGCTAAGCCACTGAGACAAAACATTTTGTTATTGTTTCTGGATAGGCAGATTGAAATCTAGCTGGATCATGACCGACTTGACGCAAATTCGCGCTGCGCTTATCCAGGAAGCAACTAGTTTAAAACTGAAAAAAGAAGAACTTATGGAATATGTGGAAAAAAATTTAACTGCGCGGCCAACTTAGTGCCAGTTAGCATATGCAGAACTGGATTTTTTGGGGCATACTATAGGGCAGGGAAGAATGGTACCTGAAGGCAAGAACATAGAGAAAATGAAAAGGGCACCCAGACCGTCCACGAAAAAGGACGTAAGATCTTTTGTATCTCTTTGTGAGTTCTATCAAAAGATACATCAAAGATTTTAACAGCATTTGCACACCATTGACAGAACTAACGAAGAAAGGAAACCCAGATAAAGTAAAATGGAATGCTGAATGTGAGCAGGTCTACACCCTGTTAAAGGAGAAACTTACGGCGAAACCAATCTTACAGTTACCAGACACTACGAAGGAGTTCACCCTGAGAACGGATGCGAGTAATGTCAGTCTAAAAGCGACGCTACTACAAGCGCACAGCGAGACGGACGCCTCGCTCTTCCCAATCGCCTACGCCAGCAGAAAACTGAATAAAGCGGAGAAAATTACTCGACAATTGAGAAAGAGTGCCTGGCGTTAGTATGGGCCGTGAGGAAATTTCAACCCTACTTATATGGTAGGAAATTCAACCTACAATGCGACAACCAGCCTTTAACGTTTTTGGCTGCCTCGAGAAACTTAAACTCCACACTTATGAGGGGGGGGGGGGGTGGTCGAGGAGCTGAGGCTTTCTATACCCTTTTACAATGAGTATTGTGTTCAGTCAGATCTCACAGGACTTCACGGAACAATATTGGGATTAACGGCGACACAGAGTCCGAGCGTAGATCCACATAAAGGAGTAAAGAATACGGCATTAGAGAAAGACTATTAAATACTGCACAGACACCCAAAAGACGAACACAGACAGATTGTCTGGGAGAGGGAAAACAAGAAAGCGACCATATCAAAACATTGCAAAAACTTTACACAGTAATAGGCACTGGTTGTCTGACTAAAGCAGACGAACTAAACTTCCCACGATATCAGAAGCGAACGAGAGATAGCCAGGGGCCATGGGAACACTATATAATCCAACTAAATTGATCGCTCAGTATAGCAAGAGCCAGCATTCCGCCAACATACTTGGGGTCTAGATTTCAGGACGTGTGTCAGTGAATTCTTTATATGGACACCAAGGTTAGTGTAATATAGTTTGTACCTTATTATTATATCTTAACTTCAGTCAGATAAAATATATACATATTTTCCATAAATATAACACTGTAAATACCCATCACGTTTTATTGTAATATTATATTTCATACTAATAAGTACAGGTTGCAATAAACACCGTGCAGAGACTTATTACATTTATAAGATTGCTCAGTTTCCAGTAACTATAACGAAGTAAATACAAGACACTTTTATTTTGCCTCTTACATTACCTGTTAACCGTGCAGTAAACACCGCGTAGTCCTGCATTATAGTGATAAGAATTTACAGACAAGAACACACAACAGGTGTAACATAGATTACGGGGAACTTATAAGGGTTTGTTATTTTGTCCATCGCAGTGGTAGAGACAGGGACCATTTGAGATAACTCAGCCTTCGTCTTACTACCCTGTTAGCGTTAATTACGGGACAAGCTAAAAGAATAGGACCGACCAGAGATACTGCGACGACACGCATCTCACAGATAATTAACGGCACCAAACCTACCCATACTCCACGGGGGTTAGAAAAAAATTTGCCAGGCGGTGAAGGAGCTTTCTGTCATCGACCACCCACACAGAAAAGTAAGCAGAAAATACCAAGAAGGATTGCTGCATTACTAAGAGCTGTCCACGTGAAATTAATGATCAGAAGTTGCAGAAGCAAACGGACGATCTTTACAACAAGTGCCTTTAAGAAATCTTGATCAGAAGTGGCAAGAGCAGACGGACGATCTTGTAAACCCAGTGCCTACAAAATTTATCGAGATCCTAAATTACCTGCAGTAATGGACAGATTCTCTCCGTAAAACTGATGCGCAAAAAATTCAATTATATACCATATTTCACCATCATCACCACCTGAGAAAACTATCGTCACCACTAAGGGACATCTGCACACCCGACGAAGACTGTACAGAAAAACGTTGCGGTCTACTTACCATATGAACACGCCACCCCAGCTGCTCGTGGCAACGTCCACACTCGCTTTGTGAAGAATAAAAAGAGCAGGCCATCGACATCTGAGGAAATAAAGTGGACCGTCCAGTATTATTGAATGCCGACAAAGACTTGTCCAGCGTATGCAAATACCCAGAGTTTTATTGACAGTCAATCAGAGACCCGAAACAAGATATCCTTTTGTTAGTATGTAGGACTCGCTTACATCCAACATCATCATCGCCTAGTATAGTCTTAAGATTCATTTGTGTAATTTGCATTAACTAATATCTTTCTTCACAGGGATAGTTAATGTCATTCCTAGTCGCATTTGTATTAGTGTAATTGAATGTTGTTATAGTTAAGTAATTAAATAAATGTTGTAGTTGTGTTTGCATTACCAACACACGTTAATTACATATATAGAGAAGGAAAGAAAGTGTGCGAAAGAGACATACATTTCTTCATTTCTTCCTCTTCTGTTCACTCAGTATAATAGGGGAGGTGGGGGCTCGTTAACATTATAAGATAGAGAGGGAGAATAGCGTGGTACGAGTGACAGTGTCACGAGATTCCGAATCACTGAAACTCCCTGCCGGGAACTTATAACAGTCTTAAAATTCACCTTCTCCACTCCTGCTGCCTATCCTCAACCGGTTGCCAGGCAAATCTGAGCCATTGACAAAGCCGGTACCTCAACGATAACTCTCCCGGGTTAATCTTCGGGTTAATCCTGTGACATAAGTGGAGGCTGCAGTCCGGAATATACCTTGGGACTTGCCCTAGACTAAAACATGAAATAATTCTTTTTTGCAAATTTTGTATAAACCTATTCACTGTCTTCTATACTGTTCCTTATTCTACTTATGTAGAGGGAAAGAATACAGATTAGAATATTAGATAACTAGACATTCATATTAAATTAGATTAGATATTCACATTATATTAAATAAGATATTGACATATCTTAGAATATTATACCATTTTACTTTATTTACACTTTAATACTGCATCTTGTTACCAATATTGATTTTTGCTCAGCACTATAAATTTACCTGGATTTTCGGTACACTGGTAGTACCACTGGGGTCTCTATCAATAGGCGTTGTTAAAGTCGGACGCATCGTACGAGCGAACCGACATTGTATAGTCCTATTGAATGCCGACAAAGACTTTTATTGACAGTTAATCAGAGACCCGAAACAAGATATCCTTTTGTTAGTATGTAGGACTCTCTTACATCCAACATCATCATCGCCTAGTATAGTCTCAAGATTCATTTGTGTAATTTGCATTAACTAATATCTTTCTTCACAGGGATAGTTAATGTCATTCCTAGTCGCATTTGTATTAGTGTAATTGAATGTTGTTATATTTTAGTAATTCAATAAATGTTGTAGTTGTGTTTGCATTACCAACACACGTTAATTACCTATATAGAAAAGGAAAGAAAGTGTGCGAAAGAGACATACATTTCTTCATTTCTTCCTCTTCTGTTCATTCAGTGTAATAGAGGAGGTGGGGGCTCGTTAACATTATAAGATAGAGAGGGGGAATAGCGTGGTAGGAGTGACAGTGTCACGAGATTCCGAATCACTGGGACTCCCTGCCGAGAACTTATAACAGTCTTAAAATTCACCTTCTCCACTCCTGCTGCCTATCTTCAACCGGTTGCCAGGCAAATATGAGCCATTGACAAAGCTGGCACCACACAGATAACTCTCCCTGGTTTATCTTCGGGTTAACCCTGTGACAGTGATAATCTCAGAATAAAGTTTTAAACTCATGATGCTCTGCTTGAGTTTCAGGTTCATGGTACTCTCATGATACTCTCAGACTTACGTTTCAGGCTCTGAAACGGTGCCTAGTATTGTATAAGATGTGGTGCTTTATTTATCGACAAGCTTTTATAAACATGAAAGTATACGGTCTATTTATTGTTACTTCCCTTGAGTTAGTCAAAGTGATATAACCGCGACACTTTCTTTACTTGGGATACTTCTGTGAATGACTGGTTATACACCAGAGCTGTGACTTTCAGAAGTGAGGACAAACCGAGGTAGCAGAGAGTACTCGTAGATGCTTATAGTTGGTAGTACCACGATTGAAGGTTCAATTATCAACAGCAATTCCAACGATGTCAAAGAAAATTCCAAACGCAGAATATTGAAGGAGTCTAAGTATTTATATTAAATGTTCTTTATTTAATTATTTTCTGTGCACACTGGCAATACACATCTCCATTTCTGGTGGGAGAAATACTGTCAGCTTTAGCCTTGATGGCAAAAGTTTTATTACTTGCAAAAATCGTGATAGGGGATGTCTGAAATCTGTGGAAACCTATCGAAACAAAAGATCGATTCGAAACTTTTGAAAAACTAATTCGCGATTCACTTGTTGTGGATAAAACCACAATAAAATACGCGGCATGGGTTAGCGCTGGGTCGCTGGTGGCCCTGGTAAGTAGTAGGTGTCTGGACGGTTATGTACTTGTCACAAACGTAGGAGTCAAAGGCTTTTGTTCTCACAATAGGGGAGTGCCAGGTTGCTCCGCACCTCAAGTGAGTACGCCTTATGGTGGTTTGACTCTAATCACTCAGATAACTGTCTCAGGGTTTCTGGTTACTATGATGCATCAGTTTATATACTAGTCCGCTGCTATGGCGTGCCGGATGAAATTATTCCTAATTGGAGGATAGACTGGAAACTAATCTATGATTGGTCTTGGGGCCTAGCTGACTGTTAAAATAATCTTTAACCTGAGTAACTACGAAATCTCTAGTCTAAAATTAATGCTACTAAGAAAGTATGACCAAACATTGTTCTTGGTTCTCTTTATTCTAAATGTCTTCCGGCCTAACTTGTATGGAAGCCACACAAGGTTTGATGACATCATGGGTTCGTGTGTGCCATGACTGATAGGTTTTTGACTAGTGTTTATTTTTACTAACTAGTCATTCTCAAGTACTTTACTATAATTCTAATAGTTGTAGCGACGTATTAGGTCATACAGTCGCAGCTCATGACACTCCCAGACTAAAGTTTTAGTTTTAAAATAATACCAAGTCGGAGCATGCTATCAATCTCTTCATCGACCTGTTCCTAAGATGTAATGGTATGGCGTATGGTCTCAGTTTAATCGGTGTGAAGTCAGTCAGTTAACTTGATTTCATGTGCTATAATATTTGTATGTCTTGGTAGGTCCGTCAGAACGTCTTGAAAGGAATGCAATAAATCCAAAACCTGATCTTTGCATTCTATTGACAAATCAGCACTTATCGTTACATGTGTACATGTTTCAGAAGCCTGAAGAGGTACCAATGGAAAAAACAAAGGTATATTCTCAAAACTAGTTGGTTCTTTGTCAACCAAAGCTGTCGCTGTATGTTGTACTGATGGTTCATCAAATGAATCATATATTAATTGCAGGACATATGCGTCTATACGTGGTATTGCTTAATGCTTAACGACGAGTATCACCCAGTCTTATACGTCAGACGTAAATTGAACTCTGCTGAATCACGTTATCCTATTGTGGAGCGTGAACTTTTAGGTCTCGTGTACAGTCTGAAGAAACTAGACAGTGTGGTAAGCTTCTAAATACACTATCTAAATTAGATTATAATAGTATAGTGCCTAAATTCAAAGAAAAGATAGTACTAAAAATTTTCGGCGAGAATCGTTAGTCGTCGCCTACGCCTTCAGCGTATTATTTGTTAACGCAATGGCCGAACAAAAAGGGTACCCTATTTTTCAAATTCGTCATTGAGACAAACGTTCCACTTCCCTAGGTCAACTAAGTATTTGCCTAAATACATTGTAGAAGGGAGGGGAAACGGAGATAACCAAACGCAAATCACGTCTCACATTGTTTATAAAAATAAAACTAACTTGCTAGCCTTGCCTTAGGCGGTTTTCAAAATACGAGGAAAAAGTTAGAACATGTGGACACTACGGTCATGAAAACACGCTTAGCTCTTGTTGCGAATGACGTAATTCTCGTGTATTACGAGAGAATCTCGTAAGTACATGGAAAAAGAATTGAACAGGAGGTAGTTTAAAAATAAACAACTAACGTAGAAAAAAAGATAGAATTTTGAACCAAGCCACGTAGCCCCATAAAAATCATATATTCGTGTACCTGAAGACTTGCTGACTAAGAATATGTAGTTAGTTGTCTAAATAGTCCATTAAATAATCAAATATGGGTAATAATACATAGAGAATCGGAGATACTGTCAGGTCAAGTCATATTTGCTTAGATTGGATAGCATATTTTTTGGGGGAAAAAATTAGGTGAAAGATAGGCTAAGATAGTACGATGAAGGGGATTGGGTGGAATTTGAAGTGAGGCGAAATATTATTGGCCGACCTCGTACTAAACATATATTACCCGAGTAACGTAGTAGAAAGTTGAATTGTATTTTTGAAAGACTTTGTTTACAAGTGAAATAAGGATAATCATTGGCCAGAGTAGTTGATATTGGGGAAAAAGCATTAGGTGAGGACGCCATTTTATAACAAAATTTTGCCCAGGAGCGATGAGAGCAGGATTGTGCTGTGTAAACAATATTTCTCAAAAGCCTGGACAGAACGGCAGATCGAAAGTGTGCCAGTCATCGTTCACTTGAGTATTTCATTGAATAAATGTGGTAAGGTTGACTTTATTAACATGTATCTAAAATAAAAATTGAATGTGAGATAATAATGTATGACTATAAGTAAGTGGGTCTGTAGCAAACTTAGGCAGAGCCTAGAGATTGATGCACCATGTGATAGACTATCAGAGAAGTGTTAGACTACAAGAAAATATGTATGATTGTCATCAAGGAGCATAACACCTATCCTATTGTATGGAAAAGATTACAGCTGGAATTGCAGTGGCGTTGTAACTATTAGGGGAGAGGAATACTGGAGTACATTGTCACATCAAAAGATAATGGTGGCATAGGTTGGCATAAAGCTATGACCCTTTTCGTTTGTTTGTAATGCACCTGTACTTAAATGTGGAATAGTATTGTATACTAGGTATAAAGAAGGATGCATAACCTTCACATTTCAGGGTTCTGGGTACTGACGTTAATGTAGTACCAAACGCTTGAGAACTGCTCGATTCAGGACTCTGTCTGTATACTTCGAGCCCATGCTAGTGGCCATTGCCTATCAAACAGGTGGAACAGATTGTCAAGCGAGGAGAGGAAACGATCTACCTGTATTCTCCTGCCAAGTTAAGTTCTTATTCGGTACCTGGCAGCTCAACTTAAAAGAACTAGAAAGTGATAGTGAAGAAAACTGTGAATAGTTATTAATATTTCCACAAGTGACAAAAGAAAACAGACATAACTTAAAGGGAGTGATTATAACCAACAACCTATTGTTTGATACCAGTATTACCTCAAAGTAGAAGAATACAACTACACACTTATATTAGAATAATATTGTATGTATGGACAGAAGATCTACTGTGTTATTGGACTGTTGTAAATGATTCTTTTGATTTCACTTTTGATTGTCAGTCCTGGTTCAAAATAAATTAGAATCAGGATAATAAATTGTAAAAAAATTCTATTTACACAAATTTCAACCACTGTCTTAAATAAGATAGCCTTTTAAAGTGTCGTTTGTAAGTTATTGTTGTAATACTGTTGGTTGTTGTGGATAATAAACTATTTGTTGGTATGTTAGTTGGTTATTGCACATTGCACTCTACATTCATAACCCTAGACACTACACGAAGTCATGTTATATAATAATATAGATTAATTTTGAATGAGATCAAAAGGGTAGTAGCGGAAAGGTACTCTGAAAAGTTTACAATACTATTTGTTAAATTCAGGGACCTTCATAGCTGATCTCATTTAATACAATAATAATACATAACAACAATTCATAACATCAAAACCCACCACAGACAGGTATTTGTTGGGATCGCTTTTCTTCATCTAGACTGATCAGAAGGCACTTAATTTTCTTCAGTGTAAGGGCAACGTTAACTGGTTCTTGTGTCTTTATTCACCCACAGATTATAATTGTTGAAATTTATTAGCCACACGAAGCACCATACTTTTTCTTAAATTTTTTTTCTTAAATTCGAGCGAAAAATCTAACACCGTTTCATCAGGCTGCAAATCTCTCTCACAGTTCGCCAAGATCGTTACAGATGTCGTCTTGGCTACTAGCGCGATAACTGGTGCACTCTCTTTTCCTCTACGGCAATGTACTTGTGCGCCCTGTCTTTCTCTGCGGCAATGTACTTGTGTGCTCTTTCTTCCTCTACGGCAGTGTACTTGTGCGCTCTCTCTTTCTCTACGGCAATGTACTTGTGCGCTCTTTCTTTCTCTACGACAATGTACTTGTGCGCTCTCTTTCTCTACGGCAATATACTTGTGCGCTCTCTCTTCCTCTACGGCAATGTACTTGTGCGCTCTCTCTTCCTCTATGGCAATGTACTTGTGCGCTCTCTCTTTCACTACGGCAATTTATCCATCCGGTTGTGTGGCAGGACATTAAAGGTATTATTCGTCTGGTTGGGTGATGGTGGTGGTAAGAGTCTCTCTTCTGTGGATTGAAGTAACGTCGATTTGTAGCAATGTAATTTATATAAGAGCATAAGAGGGTGACTTAGTGTGACTCTTCATTATTTTTATCTTAACTGTTTGTGGACGGAAGCAGTCATTTTCTTTGGATTTGTTGAAAGCTTGTACACCTTCTTTTCTGCTTCTACCTACCAGTGGGGTCTCCTTTCTACTGCATTATGTGCTGGTGGTACTCATAATAAGTCCCATTTGCCCTTTGTGAAAAGACTGTCAGATACCAGGTGGTCCGCTCGGGCAGAATCAACAAAAGCACTTTTACACAGCTTTTCTGCAATAAAATAAGTCTTTGATGATATTTCAGATAACAATGATCAGAAGGCAGAGTGTCGTCAACAGGCTCGTGGTCTACTTTCAACCATGATGAAGTTAGAAACAGGAATAATGATCATGCTGTGGGATCAAGTATTACAGCGTTTTCAAATGACCAGTGCTTCTTTACAATCTTCTGATCAAGATTTGAATACAGCTTGTGCACTCTATGAATCCCTGCGGGGGTATATTCAAGCTATGCGGTCTACTTTTGCAGACATAGAGCAAAAGGCCAAGGATCTGACTGAGTGTGAACATTATCAAGAACAAACTTAAAGAAAACACAAACGAAATCGAGAGTATGATGATTTCAGTGGTTCCAGCACACTTGATGAATCTCGAACGCCTTCTCAGCAGTTTTAAAGCCGAACCTTTCTTGTCCTTATTGATAGCTTGCTCTCTGCCTTGTCAAAACGCCAGAAAGCCTATCAAAAGTTGAATGATGTATTTGGATTCCTTCGTCAGTTACAGTCGTTTACACCTGAAGAGGTGGTAACGAGATCATCTAATCTTATTAAATCATATCCGGAAGATCTGGAAGAAAGTCTTTGTGAAGAACTTGTGCAGTTTACAGAACTGTTGAAAACTGATCTTGCTTCTCATATTGGCACTACTCTAGACCTTGTAGAGTTACAGTTTTACCGTTTGATAATTGACAATTCTTTGGAGTCTTGTTTTCCAAATGTAGAAATCGCCTTGCGCATCTATTTGTCACTAATGGTAACCAACTGCAGTGGAGAACGATCATTTTCAAAACTGAAACTTATTAAAAATGAACTAAGGAGCGCCATGGGTCAAAAGAGATTGTTACTTTTGATAATGATAATTACTATGAAAATTAAAAATGTATGTGTTCAAATATACGAGGGACGGTCAAAAAGTAATGCCTCGTAATTTTTAATTTCATTCAATAGGAAGGAAAACAGATAAAATTCTCATTGAAATGTAGCTGTTGCGCACATATTAGTCTGCGACGCACAGATTACGGTAAGTAGGCATACAGATGTAAAGTTATGGCTATTTGTCTGAGGAAAAGTATTTAATTGAGAATCTATGATTCTGAGAGTAAGGGGACAGAACCCGGATCGGTCGATGTTAGATTCGATTACATGGGTTATCTTTTCTTGTGGGTCAATCTGGCGTATAAATATTGTTTATGTCATTTTTTGCGTCAGGTATGGCCAGAAACAGATTGGTCTTGTTTAAAATGTTTATGACCTGAATTTATATGTATTCCTTGACTAATTAAGGTGATTGGCTCTTATATCTTTGTATCTTTGTATTTCTATGTCGGACTATTTTGTGAGCTGAACTCTGGGGGTGAAAGGCGTTGTTAGGCATGCGCAGCGGTTCTTGAGAGAGAAGAGGAAGGCTGCCATGTCGTTGTGTCTATGGCTGGTTATTTAGAAAGTTTAAAGAGTGATTTGTGATCTATTCTAGAAAGGAGATGGTGTCTCTGTATAATGGCATTATCAGAGATTCTCCTATATTCATTATTAACGCCTAGGAATGGCGTGCGTTATTCGCCTGTATGTGTTTTCTAAACCAAGGTAAAACACATAACCTTTTTTGTTGAACTTTGTCGCTAAGACGAAACGAGAGACGTATTATCGTGCATCTCGGGTTGCTGACCACAGATGAAGATGACATATAATTTAGCAGCACCAGATTACTCCAGTAACCAGCTTATTGATAGCAGAAATAGATAGAAGCAATGAGGACATTTATGATTATATATCGAAGTAATCCTGCTTCATATTTCTCCATCCCAGGTGAGCGAAGCTCACGGAGGAGGAGCCATTTTTGATTCCCGCCATTGTAAGACTATCATCGGAGAACAGAAAATGTCTTACTACCTGATGATGGTACAGGGAGCTAGGTAATATAAAAACCCATTACTGTGGTTTAACTTGGTCGTCATAAACATTGGATGAACTTTCGGCTTGAGAATATTAGCCAGGAGAAGGTTCGGTCAGTGAACCATTATTGTTGATGTTGTATGTATCCACCTTAACTGACGCGATTAGTCAGTTAGAACCTAAGACGATAGACAGCTAGGAGATTGAGTGTTTCCCTTCTATCGTTCCTTCATATTGATGTACCACATAACTTCTTCTTCTTCGATCCTTAACCACCGACCGTCAAAGCAGTCAGTGGCCATCACGCCTAGTGGCGTCTTGTAGGGCAACAACAAATTGATTCCACTTTGCACGGTCGGTGGCCATCCTTCGTACAGTGCCCCAACTCTGGTTCATTCTTTGCATCTCAGCCTCCACAGTCCTCCGCCAAGTTGTTTTTGGTCGGCCTCTCTTTCGCTTTCCTTCAGGGGTCCAAAGCATAGCTGTTCTTGTGATGGCATCGGGGTCTCTTCTGAGGACATGACCAACCCAGCTCCAGCGTCTGCCAGCTATGATGGTGTGCATGTCCTCTTGCTTGCTACGAGTAAGCAGATCTTGGTTGGTGATGGTATTCGGCCAAAAGAGCCATTTTTGATTCCCGCCATTGTAAGACTATCATCGGAGAACAGAAAATCTCTTACTACCTGATGATGGTACAGGGAGCTAGGTAATATAAAAACCCATTACTGTGGTTTAACTTGGTCATCATAAACATTGGATGAACTTTCGGCTTGAGAATATTAGCCAGGAGAAGGTTCGGTCAGTGAACCATTATTGTTGATGTTGTATGTATCCACCTTAACTGACGCGATTAGTCAGTTAGAACCTGAGACGATAGACAGCTAGGAGATTGAGTGTTTCCCTTCTATCGTTCCTTCATATTGATGTACCACATAACTATACATCTGATATTGTCACCCATTTTTCAAGTATATGATGATTGTTGTGCCAACGTGTTCTAATGACTGTACCTGTGAGGTCGAAGTGTATGTCCATTAATAAATGTATGAAACGTCATCAGTGGTCTGCCCTTATTGACTTCTGCTTATGATTGAGTGAGTGACTTGTCAACTCAACAGAACTATACACACATTCGCGTCCTTTACACCTACATTTCTCACTCAATGTCAGCACTGTGTCGGAACGAGTTGACCTTCCATCTACGTGTCCAGTATGACCCTATTAAACTGCAAGAAACTCATACTTATCAATGCGATAGCCACAAAACCTATTTATCAATGTGATAGGCCAGATTTCTGGGTCTAACCTGCACAGTGGACATTGCCAGAAGCCAGCTACTGTTGCCAGAACGTTTCTTGTGGCCGCATACGACACACACGAACACCAGCAGTACAAGTTACAGTCGATGTCAGCTTGACCTGTCAAACATAACACTGGAACTAGGTCAGCGCTTGTTGACATTTGTATAGAGCAGACAGTTTTCACAACAGATTTATTGAAGAAGTAACTGTGTTAGCGAAAAGTGCATATTTTTCAACGGTGGATCTTCTGGTGTGCTCAAAAAAATTGAACATTGTAATAGTTTATACTATAATTAATTATTTATTAAAGTGGCAGTTTATTAGTAAATTATAATACTATTGTGTGTAAAACTGAACCTCCTTTTCAACACACACATTACATTATATGACATATATGTATTTATGTTTAATGTTTACATGTTATAGTGTTGTGTATATGTCTGTGGGAGGTTGGGTAAGGTGACTATTATAAGAGATACCACGTCATAGAGGTCTTGTAATAGCGTTCAGTAGGAGCAATTTTCTTAATTGAAAATTTGCTAGCGACAATTTGTTGCTATTTTTTGTTAGCTGTGACGACTGTACCTATCGTTGTTTTTGTAATATTTTTCTGTTCTTTAGTTTTGTTTTGATTTGTTTGTATTTGTAGGTCTCATCTTTCCTGTCATTTAGTGCTATACAACTTGATGTTTATACACTGTGACGTCATTTGTATTGTTTATTTCTTCGCGGTTGTCCTCACATGTTCTGTGATTATTTTCTTCAGTTTTTCTATTTAACCTTTTTGATTTCTGCGAATGTTTTCGTATTGTCTTTCTTGATTGTCCTTTGTTTATGTTGTTGGTTGACATATGCTATAAGGTATACTTGATCATACATTTGTGGTATAGAATAAACTTGTAGTTTATTACTATCATTATTATTATTATACAAGTGAGTATACAAGACCTTATTAAAGGCTTGTCTCTCACAGAGATTGGGATATAGAGAGCTGATTATTCAAGTTTATGGAAACTTGCTCTCATTTACTTTGAAATAAATTTCATTGACTTTTTCAGGTAACTAGATATATATAGTTAAACATTATGGCAACTTTAGACTACTTTATTGAGCAAGGGAGAGCCCTTGGGATGACTCCTGAGGAGTTAAAAGAGTTTGCACTTTCTCATTATGCCAAAGCACAGAAGGAAGAAGAGAAAAAAGAAAAAGCTGAGGAGGAAAAAATGGAATTGGAGGCTGAACAAAAGAAATTGCAGATGCAGGTGGAGGAAAAGAGAATCCAGATGGAAATGGAAAAAGAAGAAAAAAGATTACAGAGAGAATCGGAAAATAAAAGATTGGAAGCTGAGGCTCATAAAAAAAGACTACAAATAGAAGCTGAAGCCGAGGAGAGAAAAATAAAGATGGAACATGAACATAAGGAAAAACTTCTAGCATTTGAGTTAGAAAAATTGAAATTGACAAACATAGGTAATGTTAATCAGTCATCTGGTGGTAGTGGTAAACCTTTTATTTATAAGATCAAGCTACCAGCATTTAATCCATCCAGTGACGATATAACAGTTTGGCTAGATAGGTTTGAACGTTCTTGTAGAAATCATAATGTGGATAGATCACAATATGCTAGTCAGTTATCAGAGATACTGAAAGGTGACACTCTGACTAGTTTAAGCTTGGTAGAAGAGGCTGACCAGGATAATTATGATGTTATCAGAGCAGCCTTATTGAAAAAATATCAATTAACAGAGGAAGGTTACCGTCTTTTGTTTAAGAGAATGGTACCTGAAACAGGTGTAGAATTCTCAGAATTCATTGCAAGGACACGTCTTACATTTAATCGTTGGATTGAGCTGTCCAAAACAGAAAAGACATATGAAGCCCTTATGGACTTGTTGCTCAGAGACAAGATTATGTCAAGTGTAAATAAACCATTCCTTGAATTCCTACATGAGCGTAAACCCAAGACACTAAAAGAAATGGAGCAATATTGTACCCAATACGACACTGCACATCCGGACGTAGCTATTAGCAATGCTAAGGTTAAAGAAAGTATGCCAGTTGCTTCAGCAACACCAAACAAACCCTAATTACTCACACAAATGTCAATGACCACAAAACAGGTTTGATAAAAAGAGTAACTCGAATAATTATCAAAATCAAGGTAATCAATCATTTCAAGGTTCTTCTTCGAAGAACTGGAGACGAGTTGACAGCCCTCGATACAGGGGTTGCCATAATTATAGGAATTTCCGCTGAGGTAGTCATTATAGGAACTATCCAAGTCATCCATCATGGAGACAAGACCATAGTTACAGAGATACTCATTATAATGAACATAATGATTGTAACCATGAGAACTATCACTCAAACCGAAATAGGGGTTACAATAGAGGAAATAATAATTGGAGAGGCAATGATAAGCGAGGTAGATCGCAAAATAAGGTACATAAATCACATTATCAGGCAAACTCTGCACAGCAAAAGTCACATGAAGCCTGTGATCAGACTAGTGATAATAAAAACTCTAATAATAATATGGCATGTTCTGCGTTTGATTTTGGGAGGGCATCTCAATACCCCCAATGCAAAACATTATTCGAAAAAACTACGGTGTCTACTTTGAGTTGTGGTCACCCTCTTCCTGCTCTTCCTGCGTCAGTCGCACATGATGGAAGAGGATCTCTTGTCTTACAAAAAGGTCTAGTAAATGATAGCCCAGTCTCAATTCTATTTGATTCTGGATGCACCACCATTGGTGTTAGACAGTCACTTGTAGATCCTTCCCATGCCACAGGCAAGGTAGTCAAATGTGTAACATTTGGCGGCACCTTAGAGAAGTACTCTACTGCTATCATCAATATCGCTACTCCTTTCTTTACGGGAGATGTGCACGCATGTCTTCTGCCGAATCCGATCGCTGATATCATCATTGGTCGTATTCACGGAGTCAAAGAATGCACTCCGCAACAAATTGCTGCTTGGGAAGAACAAAATATGCAAGCTGCTAATGCAGTAGTCACAAGAGCACAAGCTCTCAATATGCCTCAAACTTCATCTACTGAAGATACTGAAGTGCATAACCAAGTAGATCCCTTGGTAATTTCTCGTGACTCATTTATAAAACAGCAAGAACATGATCCCACTCTAAAGAAATTCTTTACTCTTGCAACAAAAGGTGATCCGAATAAAGATACAAACCAAAAATCTTGGATTACAATGAAGAATGGCGTACTTGTGCGTATGGTCCAAGACTCTACTACGTCAATGCATTCTTAGATTCTTGTTCCCAAGAATTTGAGAGTTAAAGTTTTGCAACACGCTCATGACTCTCAGTGTGCTGGACATATGGGTTTTTCCAGTACTAAGTCTAGAGTTCTTGCGGCTTTCTTTTGGCCTTTTGTGAACAAGGACATACGGATTTATTGTCGATCTTGTAAGGTATGTCAAGAAGTCAAATCCAAAGGTTCACGTTATGCTGCACCTATTCAGGCTGCAGATATTCCTATTCGGCCGTTTCAGAAAATGGCAATAGACATTATTGGTCCGTTTAAGATCAAATCTGCCAGAGGACATCAGTTTATCTTAACGTGTGTTGACATGTGCACACGTTGGCCAGAGGCTATACCTCTGAAGAGCATTTCCACTGCCGATATTGCAGACGCTCTTTGGCTAATATTTTCTCGTCTGGGATTCCCCGGAGAAATATTATCAGATCATGGCACCCAATTGATATCGGATACCATGTCTCAAGTGATGTCTACTCTGAAGATAGATAGATCATTGAGTAGTATCTATCATCCTATGTCTAATGGGATGATGGAACGTCTGAACAGAACACTCAAAAACTTACTAGGGAAGATAACTGAGGATCATCCTCAGGATTGGGATAGGGTTTTGCCCGCGGCCCTCTTTGCATATAGAGAGGTCCCCAATGAACATACAGGATTTTCTCCCTTTGAACTTGTCTTCGGCGCGCGACCGCGCGGCCCTATGTCTTTGCTTCATGATCTTATAACCGCTGATAATATTGATGATGACACAACATCTTCTTACGAATATGTCATCGCGCTTAGACATAAGATTATCGAAGCATGCAGATTAGCAACTTCTTCTTCTGAATTTGCCAAACAGAAGGCAAGGCAATTTGCCAATAAGAAAAGAACCTTACGAAAACTTTGTCCTGGGGACAACGCATATGTTTTGCTACCTTGTAAAGAAAACAGACTTCTTATCTCATGGAAAGGTCCGTTCGATATAATCTCGAAAATTTCCGATGTTGACTACATTGTCGATATTGATGGAAAGCATAAAACCTTCCACATCAATATGCTTACGGAATTCCATGAGCGTCCTGAGTATTTACTGCCTATTTTTCAGGCAACGGACGATTCCCCAGTACCACATGGTCATTACTCATCCTTGTCAGTAATACAGGATGAAGAAACAAGTTTTTCGGATGTAAATCTCCCTCTTCCAGTGATTCCACTCCATTCTAGTGAATCATGGAAAAACGTTACGGTTTCTCCTAATTTATCTCTAGAGGAACAAAGACAGGTTTCTTCTATAATACAAACATTTCAGGATGTCCTTACTGACATTCCTGGACACACCAATGTCATTGAACATGACATTATTCTATTTGACCATAATCCTATTAGGGTCAGACCATATCCTATACCTATATATTTTCAGACACAGGTCGAGAAAGAATTGGATGAGATGATAGAATTAAAACAAGTCGAACCATCCAGTTCGGCATATTCTTCGCCGATGGTTATTGTTCGGAAAAAAGACAATAACATACGTCTTTGCGTTGATTATCGCAAATTGAATCAGGTGACGAAGTTCGATGCTGAACCTATGCCTTTACTAGAAGAGCTACTTACTAGGCTTTCTAAACCTCATTTCTTCACTAAACTTGATTTGTCAAAAGGATATTTGCAAGTCCCATTAAGTGAACGAGCCAAACCTCTTACTGCTTTTTCTACACCTAGGGGTTTGTTCCAATGGAATTTCATGCCTTTCGGCCTTATGAACGCCCCGGCTACATTCGTACGCATGGTGCGTCGAATCCTATCTCATCGTTGAGATGTCATTGCGTACTTAGACGACATCTGTCTTTTCAGTGATACTTGGGAAGATCACTATTTGGCATTAGGTGAATTACTGTCTACCTTACACGAGCATAAGTTGACAGCGAAACCCTCTAAAGCATGTATTGGTTTTAGCGAAATTTCTTTCCTAGGTCACCGTGTCGGTCATGGTTTCCTAAAGACAGAGGACCATAATACCAGTAAAATACTTAACATTTCTATTCCTAAGACTAAAAAGCAAGTGAGAAGTCTATTAGTTCTTATACAATTTTATGGACGATTCATTCAGAATCTATCCTCTATCATGGCACCGCTTTCTTCGTTACTAAAGAAATGGTCTCCTAATATGGTTCACTGGTCTCAGGAATGCCAATCCTCTTTGGATAAGATTAAAACGTTTTCAACACTACCTATTTTAGTGTTACCTACTACAGATAAGACATTTGTTCTTCGTAGTGACGCTTCATCCACTGGGATTGGAGCGGCACTAATGCAAGAGTACTCTGAAACTCTGCATCCTGTAATGTATATCTCATGAAAACTTAATGCGGCAGAAAGGAATTACTCGGTTTTAGACCGTGAACTTTTGGCGATGGTTGGTCTATTCTCAAACTTCAAAGATTCCTTCTAGGTGCGCATTTCTTAGTGGAAACTGACCAGAAAGCTCTTACGGCTATTCAGTGTAAAAACTTGAAGAGCTCGAGATCAACTCGATACGCCATTGCTCTTCAACCTTTTCATTTCTCGGTGCGAGCTATCCGTGGGTCAGAAAATGTGATGGCAGACATTCTGTCTAGATGCCCACATGATTCCACCTAACTGTTAAATCTTGGACTTTTTAATGTGTCTAACTCTACAACAGTTCTTTTCTCTATATCTAAATATGTACACATTTGTGATATATGATATAGTGATTGTATAAACACTTAGCGGTTCACTAATGTATATTCACCGCTACTCTTTTGAAGACTTTTTCTTTCTGTCAATTATGAACTTATAGTACTTAATATGAAATTGTGCTTGAAATTATTGTATTCATTATGTCATTGCCAGTGTCGTGTGATGAGTCACTGGGCAACTACGACAGTAGTTTTTGCCAGGAATAGTCTATGAGATATTAGATATAAGGTCTCTAGAAATTGGCTCGTTAAGAAAGAATAAAGACCTATTCGAGATGGGACAAGAAGACAGGAATGCGAATGCTTTCCACTTGACAGTGTTTTCTAATTAATTATGGAAAAAGTTCTCTTTCCCCACGACCTTAGCTTCTGCCCTTAGATTCCGTAAAGAAAAAGCCCCCAACCTCATCTGAGTAGAGAAAGGTTCCTATAGGTGAATATGTAACACCGACAGCACGAGTGATACATTAACAAACTCTTGATAATGATCAACCGATCGTTGGGTTTATTAATGAAATATCCACACATATAGGGTTAGTAATGGTTAGATCGTGATGATGGTGAAAGACGATTCACACAAAACACACAGATGAGATAATAAAATTGTAGTTAATTAAGTAATAGTTAATTAAGAATGAACTGGTGTAAAGTGAAATGATGATGTGATATGATACGTGTTACCAAATTGGTGAGTAATCTACACAGTCCATGTGTCTCTAAATGCTTTGCATTGATATGACGATTCACATGTATGCATACACTGTCCCAAGTTGTTATACGTTATGTCGAGTGGGGTATCTCTAAGCTGAGGACGTTCTGATGAATACTGTTGTCGTACGGAGAACGCTGACGAGATATCTATGTATATTCCTTCACTGTTTGAGTATATCTCTGTAGTGTTGATCAACAGTTAATAGCTGTCATATGAACAAAAGGTGTGTTGTCTAATCTCCCGAGGGTACTGGTCAGACTGGATATCTTCACGATTCGGTAGTCATATGTAGACTCATAACCTTGCATATGTAGTCGTGATTCATAAAATATATATATATATATATATATATATATATATATATATATATATATATATATATATATATATATATATATATATATATATATATATATATATATATATATATATAGTCTGCTTCGTAGAATGCGCTTAAGAGGGTGTTGCCTTGCTATAAATATGCGATTCCTCTTTTGAGCTCTTTTGCATGACTTCAGATAATAATGATCTTTCGAGTGATTTGAATTTATGATGACTCTGTATTGAACTTGTGATAACTCTGTATTGAACTTGTGAGCAAGCAGTATATGGTGATGAAAAATGCTGCGTCCACCTTCTGACTTGTGGGTGAGACAATATTTCTTTTTAATTGAGGAATGAAAGATGTCCTATGGCGAATTCTGCTTGCCAAATGTCCGTTTTTGATAACTTATTTCTGGTTAGACGTCAGACACGTTGCGTGTAGACTCAGACTTCTGATGAACTGAAGACACACAAAAGTCTTCGTAAGTTTTTCACATTTAACATCACTGGTTGACTTGCATTTAAACTACTGCTCATTATTCATCTCTCTCTCTCTGAGTTCAATTCTAATGATGTTAAATATCTTGTGCATGAGAGTGTGTGCGCATGGGAGACTGTGATGATGATGATGAAGGTGACGTATGAACTATTAATTACCTCCTATCATCCTATCATCTTCTAGGAAAATCTTCTGATTTTATTAATCAGTTATGCCAAGAATTATTTGAAACTTTATCTTCCGCACATTTTAGCTGTGAGGTTAAAATAAACAAAAATAAGAAAATGTATTAATAAGTATAAGATCTACTAACCTTCTTTTCCCTTCGCAAAATCCTTTAAGAACACAATTCATCACAGAACTGAATTATATCCACTCTGAATAAACACGTGTATTAGGCTAGGCGTTTTTGGGATTAATCTCTTCCTCACAATGTAAAAAACTGGACTCCTTCCTCTTGCAAGCTACGCAGTAGATTATATTTCTGCCAGTCCAATATGGGTTTCTTGTACAGCTCCGCCCATACCAACCAATCCTTAATGGCCCTTCTGGTCACTCATTCACAGGATCGCTCTTGTCCCCTGTCAGTCCAAACGTGGGTGTAGTTTGACCTCTGATTGTTTATTGTTCACCTGGCCAAGGTGGGCGTCCAATGTGGTAAACCAACGCTTGTCTGAACCGCGGCCGACCTAAGATAACACCATTACAGCATGAGACGTTTTCCCCTGGCCAATATGGGCGTCCAATGTGGTGTCACAGAAATTACAGCATGCCCAGATGTTTGATTAGGATGACCAGATGTGTTTTCACCAGATTTATCACGATGCAATGTGGGCTTCAAACGATAATGTCAGGCATGGGGACTCAATCAAAGGACTTTTATTTCCCCCGATGAAAGAACAAATGTGGTTCTCTAGATACCGGTCGCGAGTAATCACAACGATGAAATAGCAAATGTGGGTCGCAAATATGGGATGAAAGAGCAAATGTCGGAGAAAATACAATATGAAAAATGTAGGAAAAGATGGAGCAAAAAGGCCTTTGCGCTCGTTTATCACAATAGCCCCTCCTCAAGTGTGATGTCAATCGTACTCAGGAGAGCTTAGCCTTCTTGCTCGGGATTCCTTAATCCTTTTCCTCATCTTCGTTTTTCTCTTCGGTTTCCACCCTTTCCTCTACTTGTCTGTGCTCTCCGTCCTGCCTCTTAGGATGACGGCTTAAAAAATCCGCTCCTACGTTATGTTTTCCTTGGATATAGTCCACTTGGAACGTGTAAGGTTGTAGAACAAGCGACCACCTCATCAGTCTAGCATTCAAATTCTTTGAATTGGCGAGGAAGGTCAGAGGTTGTGATCACTCTGGATTATAAATTTCCTTCCGTACAGGTATGCTTGAAATTTTTGTATTCCCCAGACGAGGGACAAACATTCCTTTTCGATTGTGGAATAGTTTTGTTCTGCTCGGTTTAAATTCCGATTCGCATATGCGACCGGAAATAGATTTGGTGGGCTTCTGTCATGTGGCTGTAGTAATGTAGCCCCGATTCCAATGTTACTGGCATCTGTTCGCAAGATGAATTTTCTAGTTAAATCCAGAAGCCGTAAAATTGGTTTTGTGGTGAGGCTCTCTTTTAAGAGTGCATATGCATGTTCACATTCTGCTGACCATGTCACTTTATCTGGGTTTTCTTTCTTGGTTAGTGATGTAAGCGGCGCACAGAGGCTATTAAAATCCTTTATATATCTCTGGTAGTATCCACAGAGAGATACAAATGACCGGACATCCCTTTTTGTGGACGGTCTCGGTGCATTTCTCAGCTTCTCAACGTTTTGAGTCTCGGGGAACATGGTCCCATGGGATATAGTACTTCCTAGGAACTCTAGCTGTTCACACCCAATTTGACATTTGGTTGGGCGGGCGGTTAGTCCCGCTTCTCTGAGTCTGTTAAACAGCAAGGATAGCGCTGATATATGTTCTTCAAACGATTCAGTAGCTACTAGGATATCATCCATAAAATTGCTGATGGCGGGATGATTCAAAGGATCCAATAACTTTCGCATCATCCTTGTGAAGACACTAGGAGCATTGTTTAGTCCAAATGGCATCACATTAAACTCGAAGTGTCCATCTGGAGTACTGAAGGCTAACAGGTTCCTCACCTCAGCTTTTACCGGTATTTGATAGTACCCTTTACTGAGGTCGATCTTTGAAAAATAGCGAGCCCTGCTCAGCTTAGTAAATAGCTGGTTCTGGTCCGGTAACGGTTCTGGCTGGAACTGTCTTAACGCATTCAGCTGTCGGTAGTCGATGCACAGGCGGTGTTCTCCACTGGGTTTGCGTAACAGCACCACTCCCGCACTGTAAGGGGACTCCGACTTCGAAATTATGCCTTACTTAAGTAAGTAATCAATTTCTTGCTTTAATGCCGTCGCCTTGGCATATGGAATCGGATAGGTTCTCATTCGGACGGGCGTAGGATCCGTGACTTCCATGTCAAACTCCATCAGGTTTGTCCGGCCCGGTTTGTCTGTCAGAGAGTCGGCGTGATTTTCCATCAATCTCCTTACTTTTTCTTGTTGGGCTTCCGTTAAGGTGGAGCTTATTTTCACATCTAAATGTGATTCCTCCTGTATCATCGGGTACTCTACGGATGATAATGGCTCTTCTTCCATTTGCATAGCAATGGCCATAGTCATGAGGTGCGCTGGTTCGGCAGGGGCTCGCTCGTGAAACTTCTTAAGCAGATTTAAGTGATAAATTTTCTGCTTTCCGTTCACGGCGATTTTATAGTTGGTGCGAGAAATCTTCTCCGCCACTTTGTAGGGTTACCTCCAGCAAATCTGCAATTTATTACTACTACCTGGCAGAAGAAGTAGCACCTTCTCTCCTACTGCTAGTTCTCGGTCCTTCGCATTGCGATTGTAATATTTGGCATGTTTCCGCCTAGCCTCCCGTACTTTCGCTGTGGCTAATTCCCAGCCAGTCTTCAGGCGTTGTTTCAAGTCTGTGACGTACTGGAAGGCTGATGTGACAGTGTCGTCTGCCTTGGCATCTGTCCATGTTCTTAGTAATGCTTCTAATGGACCCTTAATAGGTCTTCCGAAGAGTAATTTGGCCGGAGGAACTCCAGTTGACGCATGCGGTACTTCCCTATAAGCAAATAATGCGGCAGGAAGATACTGATCCCAAGTTTCTGGCTTCTCCTGTGCCAACTTCCGAAGAATAGAGGTGAGCGTCCCGTTAAACCGCTCTACTTGCCCGTTACTTTGGGGGTGATAGGGCGAAGTATGGATATGCCTAGTCTTGAATATTCTAAGCACCTCCTCTGTCAACTTGCCTCTAAATTGTGACCCGTTGTCTGTGAGAATTTCATGCGGGAAGCCCAATCTAGTAAAGATATTCAGTAAAGCGTCAGCTACATGCACTGAGTCGCATGCTGGCATGGCTACGGCTTCGCCCCACATGGAACAGGTGTCCACTAAGGTAAGGATATGGGAGTTCCTCTTCTTAGTTCTCAGCAGAGGTCCAATTATATCCACGGCCACTCTTTCAAATGGGGTGCCCAAGATTGGCATCTCCCCAAGGGTCGCGGGTGCCGTCCAGTGTTTTGGTGCAACTTTCTGGCACTGAGGACAAGACTTGACGAAACGTTCAATGACGCCGGTAATCCCTGGCCAATAATAGTGGCAGACGATCCTTTGAGTCATGGCGCTCATTCCCATGTGTCCACTAAATGGGATAGAGTGGCCCATCTCAAGCACTTGGTTCCTATAGGTTGCAGGAACTACTAATTGGTTGTGTTCCTGTCCTTCATTTCCAGCTCGGCGATACATCAATCCATTTTTCACAAAGAAGTCTCCCTTGGTAGGTGGTTTGTGTGTCCTAGGTAATTTTTTAAAACAGGGCGCCAGTGAGGAATCTTCCATTTGGGCCCTCTTCACTTCCTCGTGGAGGATATTGGTAGGAGGTTCCTGCTCTGCGTCTTTTTTTGACTGTCCTCTAGTCTGTACGTCCGCTATGATTAGTGGTTGAGTAGGTTCTCCAAGGAACACATATCTACATCCCAAGATTAAAGAGTAGATTGGTTCTTCCATTATAGCTGCACGAATCTCTCCTGTCACGTAACTAGATTCCACTCTGATAAGTCACTTCACTAAGTAGTCTTCAATACGGGCTGCGAACTGTGAGAAAGTCTCTCCGGCCTCCTTCCAAGAACCTCGAAATTTTTTCCGGTAAGCCTCTGAATGAAGCTCGTACCTCACCAAGAGAGCTTTTTTCAATGCCTGATAGTCATCTTGCTCTCCGGCCGGAAGTTTATTAAAAACTTCGTAGGCGGCTCCTCTTAGGCCCTGGGAAAGTTTCAAGTTCCACTTCCGTTCTTCAAGTCCAAACCCTGTTGCAAAGCGTTCGAAGCGGTCTAAACAGGCGTCCATGGTATCGTTCCTTTCTAAAAAAGGTTCCAGCGGAAAGTTCAGGGCATTGGGTGGGGCAGGTTGCGAAGTAGGCACACCATCTGAGTGGGGTGAGTACCCTCCATCAAAGTTGGAAGCCGCTGCACTTTTTGCCAGCTCTATCCGATTGGTCTGTCCTTGGATTTCCAGTTGCTTCATGTTAAGTGCATGCTCTGCTGCTTCTTTCCGCTCCGCTGCTTCTGCTGCGGCTTTCCGCTCCACTGCTTCTGCTGTGGCTTTCTGCTCCGCTGCTTCTGCTGCGGCCTTCTCCTTCTCCATTGCAAGTTTCTGCACTTCCATCTCTCTTGCATGGAGTTTATCAGTCTCCTCACTCACAAATTTCATCAGATCATTTCCACTTAACCCGTATTCACGCCCTGCCTCCATTAAACTAGTTCTAATTTTTGTGGCATCTGCCATGATATGCAGTATGGGTTCACGAAGGGAAAAATTGGCAGTGACCTCCAAGCAAATTGTTTGACTCGCACAAGTAATTATCTCTTAAAGCCTTCTAGGTTTAAATTAGTAATCAAGTTCAAATAGTTCTTTAAAAAAAAATCACTCACTCAGCATATTCTGAAAATTATATAACAGATTATCTCGAAGTTTTCTTTGAAAAATTTGCTAAATATTTATGATAAAAATTTTCCCAGCAGTTACAGAAAAAGATTTAAAAAATCAGTTCCCTACAGTATCTTCTGTTCTCAAAAAGTGCTTACTCTGTCCGTTTGATACTCAATTTAAAAAGTATCACTCGTACTTTAGAGATATAAATTATCCCCCCTATGAAATAGACAAATTATAGTAAGAGCCAGTCTAGAAGGTAATCCCTCAAAATGCAAACAAATTTTGCAATTATCGCAACTGTATAGCAGAGATGAAAATGTGATTTATCACCCTTCTAAGTCCGGGTTCACTAATCCCGGAGGAGCCCCCAATTGTCGTGTGGTGAGTCACTGGGGCAACTACGACAGTAGTTTTTGCCAGGAATAGTCTATGAGATATTAGATATAAGGTCTCTAGAAATTGGCTCGTTAAGAAAGAATAAAGACCTATTCGAGATGGGACAAGAAGACAGGAATGCGAATGCTTTCCACTTGACAGTGTTTTCTAATTAATTATGGAAAGAGTTCTGTTTCCCCACGACCTTAGCTTCTGCCCTTAGATCCCGTAAAGAAAAAGCCCCCAACCTCATCTGAGTAGAGAAAGGTTCCTATAGGTGAATATGTAACACCGACAGCACGAGTGATACATTAACAAACTCTTGATAATGATCAACCGATCGTTGGGTTTATTAATAAAATATCCACACATATAGGGTTAGTAATGGTTAGATCGTGATGATGGTGAAAGACGATTTACACAAAACACACAGATGAGATAATAAAATTGCAGTTAATTAAGTAATAGTTAATTAAAAATGAACTGGTGTAAAGTGAAATGATGATGTGATATGATACGTGTTACTAAATTGGTGAGTAATCTACACAGTCCATGTGTCTCTAAATGCTTCGCATTGATATGACGATTCACATGTATGCATACACTGTCCCAAGTTGTTATACGTTATGTCGAGTGGGGTATCTCTAAGCTGAGGACGTTCTGATGAATACTGTTGTCGTACGGAGAACGCTGACGAGATATCTATGTATATTCCTTCACTGTTTGAGTATATCTCTGTAGTGTTGATCAACAGTTAATAGCTGTTATATGAACAAAAGGTCTGTTGTCTAATCTCCCGAGGCGACTGGATATCTTCACGATTCGGTAGTCATATGTAGACTCATAACCTTGCATATGTAGTCGTGATTCATAAAATATATATATAGTCTGCTTCATAGAATGCGCTTAAGAGGGTGTTGCCTTGCTATAAATATGCGATTCCTCTTTTGAGCTCTTTTGCTTGACTTCAGATAATAATGATCTTTCGAGTGATTTGAATTTATGATGACTCTGTATTGAACTTGTGATAACTCTGTATTGAACTTGTGAGCAAGCAGTATATGGTGACGAAAAATGCTGCGTCCACCTTCTGACTTGTGGGTGAGACAATATTTCTTTTTAATTGAGGAATGAAAGATGTCCTATGGCGAATTCTGCTAGCCAAATGTCCGTTTTTGATAACTTATTTCTGGTTAGACGTCAGACACGTTGCGTGTAGACTCAGACTTCTGATGAACTGAAGACACACAAAAGTCTTCGTAAGTTTTTCACATTTAACATCACTGGTTGACTCGCATTTAAACTACTGCTCATTATTCATCTCTCTCTCTCTGAGTTCAATTCTAATGATGTTAAATATCTTGTGCATGAGAGTGTGTGCGCATGGGAGACTGTGATGATGATGATGAAAGTGACGTATGAACTATTAATTACCTCCTATCATCCTATCATCTTCTAGGAAAATCTTCTGATTTTATTAATCAGTTATGCCAAGAATTATTTGAAACTTTATCTTCCGCACATTTTAGCTGTGAGGTTAAAATAAACAAAAATAAGAAAATGTATTAATAAGTATAAGATCTACTAACTTTCTTTTCCCTTCGCAAAATCCTTTAAGAACACAATTCATCACAGAACTGAATTATATCCACTCTGAATAAACACGTGTATTAGGCTAGGCGTTTTTGGGATTAATCTCTTCCTCACAATGTAAAAAACTGGACTCCTTCCTCTTGCAAGCTACGAAGTAGATTATATTTCTGCCAGTCCAATATGGGTTTCTTGTACAGCTCCGCCCATACCAACCAATCCTTAATGGCCCCTCTGGTCACTCATTCACAGGATCGCTCTTGTCCCCTGTCAGTCCAAACGTGGGTGTAGTTTGACCTCTGATGGTTTATTGTTCACCTGTCCAAGGTGGGCGTCCAATGTGGTAAACCAACGCTTGTCTAAACCGCGGCCGACCTAAGATAACACCATTACAGCATGAGACGTTTCCCCTGGCCAATATGGGCGTCCAATGTGGTGTCACAGAAATTACAGCATGCCCAGATGTTTGATTAGGATGACCAGATGTGTTTTCACCAGATTTATCACGATGCAATGTGGGCTTCAAACGATAATGTCAGGCATGGGGACTCAATCAAAGGACTTATTTCCCCCGATGAAAGAACAAATGTGGTTCTCTAGATACCGGTCGCGAGTAATCACAACGATGAAATAGCAAATGTGGGTCGCAAATATGGGATGAAAGAGCAAATGTCGGAGAAAATACAATATGAAAAATGTAGGAAAAGATGGAGCAAAAAGGCCTTTGCGCTCGTTTATCACAGCCAGTATTGTAGTATGCGTTGGTGACACCTCCCTGGAAATATTTATACTTAGAGAAATACTTTCTCTGAGATGTTGAGATATATTCTCACCTGTCGAGCTATACTTCGACTTTGCCTTAATTTGGCATTATAAATTACTGATATTTGTCATCTGCGTATTATTGGTGCGTTGTGAGCCTGTTGTATGTTGCTCTCAGATGAAAAAAAAATGATTTTCATTTTTTTCCCGGGGGGGGGGGGGGGGTGTGGTAGTCTGTTGCGCACATATTAGTCTGCGACGCACAGATTACGGTAAGTAGGCATACAGATGTAGAGTTATGGCTATTTGTCTGAGGAAAAGTATTTAATTGAGAGTCTATGATTCTGAGAGTAAGGGGACAGACCCCGGATCGGTCGATGTTAGATTCGATTACATGGGTTATCTTTTCTTGTGGGTCAATCTGGCGTATAAATATTGTTTATGTCATTTTTTGCGTCAGGTATGGCCAGAAACAGATTGGTCTTGTTTAAAATGTTTATGGCCTGAATTTATATGTATTCCTTGACTAATTAAGGTGATCGGCTCTTATATCTTTGTATCTTTGTATTTCTATGTCGGACTATTTTGTGAGCTGAACTCTGGGGGTGAAAGGCGTTGTTAGGCATGCGCAGCGGTTCTTGAGAGAGAAGAGGAAGGCTGCCATGTCGTTGTGTCTATGGCTGGTTATTTAGAAAGTTTAAAGAGTGATTTGTGATCTATTCTAGGAAGGAGATGGTGTCTCTGTATAATGGCATTATCAGAGATTCTCCTATATTCATTATTAACGCCTAGGAATGGCGTGCGTTATTCGCCTGTATGTGTTTTCTAAACCAAGGTAAAACACATAACCTTTTTTGTTGAACTTTGTCGCTAAGACGAAACGAGAGACGTATTATCGTGCATCTCGGGTTGCTGACCACAGATGAAGATGACATATAATTTAGCAGCACCAGATTACTCTAGTAACCAGCTTATTGATAGCAGAAATAGATAGAAGCAATGAGGACATTTATGATTATATATCGAAGTAATCCTGCTTCATATTTCTCCATCCCAGGTGAGCGAAGCTCACGGAGGAGGAGCCATTTTTGATTCCCGCCATTGTAAGACTATCATCGGAGAACAGAAAATGTCTTACTACCTGATGATGGTACAGGGAGCTAGGTAATATAAAAACCCATTACTGTGGTTTAACTTGGTCGTCATAAACATTGGATGAACTTTCGGCTTGAGAATATTAGCCAGGAGAAGGTTCGGTCAGTGAACCATTATTGTTGATGTTGTATGTATCCACCTTAACTGACGCTATTAGTCAGTTAGAACCTAAGACGATAGACAGCTAGGAGATTGAGTGTTTCCCTTCTATCGTTCCTTCATATTGATGTACCACATAACTATACATCTGATATTGTCACCCATTTTTCAAGTATATGATGATTGTTGTGCCAACGTGTTCTAATGACTGTACCTGTGAGGTCGAAGTGTATGTCCATTAATAAATGTATGAAACGTCATCAGTGGTCTGCCCTTATTGACTTCTGCTTATGATTGAGTGAGTGACTTGTCAACTCAACAGAACTATACACACATTCGCGTCCTTTACACCTACATTTCTCACTCAATGTCAGCACTGTGTCGGAACGAGTTGACCTTCCATCTACGTGTCCAGTATGACCCTATTAAACTGCAAGAAACTCATACTTATCAATGCGATAGCCACAAAACCTACTTATCAGTAGCCCCAAGTCTGAACTTCAAAAATTTATTTCTCAATGTAGTCTCTGTTATTTGTTACAGTTTTTGTCCATCTTCTCACAAGGTCATGTATCCCCGCATGGTAAAAAATTGTGTCCTTTTTCCTAAACCACTGGCGTAAGGCGCGTTTTAGGGTCTTGGTGTCCTCAAAGTGATGTCCGCGAAGATCTTCTTTCAGTTGTCCAAACAGATGGAAGCCAGAAGGTGCAGATAGGGACTGTAAGGGGGATGTGGTAATAATGTCCAGCCAAATTCTGCAATCGCATCAATGGTGCGTTTAGCGGTGTGTGGCGTATCATTATCGTGCAACAGTAGTGCAGTTCTCTGATCTTTTAATGGGTAAAGTTTCCGAAGACGACCTCTAAGCTTCTTCAAAGTTTCAATGTAACGGTCTGCATTCATCGTGTTTCCCTGTTCCAAGAAGTCGAGAAGAATCACACCCTTCTCATCCCAAAACACGGAGGCCATAACTTTTCCTACAGATGGTGAACTTTTGAACTTCTTTCTTGTCGGCGATGTTGTGTGATGCCATTCCATTGACTGCCTCTTGGATTCTGGTTCAAAAAAATGAACCCAAGTCTCATCACCTGTCACAATATTCGATATTCGATAAAAACTCTTCTCCTTCAGTTTCGTAACGGTGCAGGAGGTTGATGGCTATGGTTTTCCTTGTTTCTTTATGTCTGTCTGTCAACATTCTGGGTACCCACCATGCACAAACTTTTGAATAACCCAGGTCTTTAATGATATTCTGGACACTGCCTTTACTAATGGACAACATGGAAGAAAGTTCATCCAGTGTTACCCGATGTTCACCACGAATGATGCCATCAACTCGATGAATGTTGTGTGGAGTCACTGCGGTAGACGGATGGCCAGTCCGCTTTGCGTCAGTCATTGAGGATTGACCTACTTCAGCTTCGTCACAATGATGTACCCAACGTCGGACAATGCTAACATCCACTGTTGAATCTCCATAAATATTCTTCAAACGTTCGTGGATGCGAATTGGGGTCTCGCCTTCAGCATTGAGGAATTCTATGACATAACGTTGTTTTAACCGAACGTCTTTGGCAGCCATTTTTAAACTATTACAGTGGTGCCACCTGTTACTGAAACAGGTTGATAATGCTATACAGTGCAGAAGAGTGTTTGAGGAATCCTGCTAAATGTACAAATTGCACACCGATGCAGTATTTACATACATAAAAAATAGGAGGCATTAATTTTTGACCTTCCCTCGTATTTGTGTTGTTTTATTGTTTTTTTTTAAATATAGGGCTCATTTCTTAACATATGCTACAGGCCCCGTACTAGCTTAATCCGGCCCTGCTTGCAAACGGTTTCTTTTGTTTTTATAGCACTAAAAACGTAGGGAGGATCAGAGCAAAATCAAAGCACTTAATACCAAATCGATAACGCAGCTGTGAACCACCTGAAAATTTGCTGCGGACCATAAGTTGTCCGCTGACCACGGTTTGGGAACCACGGCTCTAGTCACCCGTTCAACATTTTGAAATTTTTCATACATCGCTTTTTTTTTTAATGTGTTGACTCTGTCTCTCTTGTCTCGTTTTACTTTTCTTTGAGTTTGTTTTTTATTAGTTTCATTCTTTCTCCATTTTACTAATTTTTAAATTATCCATGTTAAATAAAGTTTGCCTAGCTTTGAAAAGGCGCTCACCATTACACTTTGACAAAAGTTTCCCTGTGTGCATTCAGACTCGTTAATATTAGTGTGGTAAAGTGGGATGTTATAAATATTTATAGGGGACTTAGTGTACTGACTGAGATCAGCTGTGAAGGTATCTGTATCTAATAAGGGTAGTGTATTACAGATGACCTTACTTGCTACCACATATTTATACCTCAGTCAGAATTATTCTGGAATATTGTGATGACTACGTTGAATGTCTAGGGTATGTATATGATGAAGTGTAAGTCACAACAACAACAGACAGATAAACAATTTAATTTATTCCACCACACGTGACAACACTGTGACACTCACACACATTTAACACTCTATAAGACTATTCTTAAATGAGGCACTGGTAAATTTTCAAATATAATTATGTATTAATTACTGTCACTAATATATATGTGTCCTGATTCAAATACAAAGTGAACCAGGAATCACAATCAATTTTAATTATAAGTTATACTGTATGTACAGAATTTATCAATATGAATCTTGTAGTGACATATTTTATTAATATTATCCTATGTGTGTCAGTTGTGTAGTAGTAATGAGAGGTAATACTGGTTTTGTTTTTTCAAGCTATGTTGTCATTTGTCATCATGACTTCAAGTGTCTGTTTCTGTTGGAACTAGTATTGGAGATGTTCTCAGTTCCGTTCATTAAAACAATTAATTTCCCCTCTTATTTTTATACAATGTCAGTTTAAGATGGGGTTACATAATGTTGAGCTCCGCTGGCCACATAGGCTTATCTTTCGTGATGGCGGCAGGAAAAGACTCCTCTGCTCGATTGCTCCCCTGTGTTCTGGAGACACCTCACTGTTTGCTATATGGACCAAGGAGTATGCTGTCCGCCTCTGGATTCAGCAAAGCTCTGACCAGGTGCTGCTCAATAACTTTAGGACCACAGTCCCTGAAACAAGAAGGTTGTACCTCCTACTTCAGAACTAATTTATACTCTATTTCTACACTGAGCACAATACATAACAAACACTGAGTTCAGAGCGGTAGGCCAACTGCTATCTTCATCTGAAACAATTTTCACCAGTATATTCCTCCCTAATGGTTACTACGCCTATGCAATTCCAGCATTATTTCTTTCTAGTCAATAAAATAGGTGTCAGTGTACTGTTTGGCAATTCCATGTAGTTTTACTTTCCTCTGACACCTTCTGTTCAGGTTTGGAGCACTATATAGGCTTCACCTCATGTTCGCTACTGAACCACACATATATATAGACATAAATTATCAATTTACATTCAATTTTCATTAAAAGATATCAAATATTTCAAGCTTACCACAATTCATGGAAATAATACAGAATTACGTTGACTGGCACTGAATATAGCACAATTTCGATCTGCCGATGTCCCAGGCTTTTATTTAGAAAAATATGCACTGGCGCTCAACGCACTGGTTCTGTAGTAAGTTTATTTGCAAATGTGGTGCTGACCTGACGCCTCTAATTGACTATATTGGCAGGTCTAACCAATCGTGCCATGTTTACACAGCTTTTCAAAAAAGTACTCCTACTCACTTTTCCCCTAACAACAAAGAAGTAGTATTTATAGCCCGACTAATCGTGTTTAGCCTTACATTTATTGCGCTCCAATCAAATCGGATTTAACATGGAGACCCATTTCCCGTACAATGGTGGGGTGAAAATCTGCCACTGAGCGATTCTGATTTGGGTGTTGTCTGACATCCCTCACTATTTCTTTTGGCTATAATTTGGTAATTCCTAGACTATTTGCGTAACGTTTAACATATTCTTTGTCAGCAAGTCCTAAGGAACCCAAATATACAAATTTAAAGGAGCCAAGGGGCTGCGTTCAAAATATGCACTTTCTTCTACCTCCTGTTTACTTCGAATACGATGTGGTGTCTGGGTACTGTAATGTTTTCAAACGTAAACCAGTATAATGTCATATTTCCTAATAAGAATTTTTCATGTTTTTAAAAACTAACTCTCGTATGGGTAGTGTTGTTTATCACTGTCGATTTGAAAAAAGCTAGTGCATGTGGCCTTACACGCGTGATGGTAGTAATTGTGTATCGCGCGACTGTGGTAGTATTGCCTGCGTTCTGGCTTTCAGCCTCTCCCTTTCTTTCTATCTTTAGTCCATCTGTCTTTCGTTTATGGTAACGTAGTGTATAAAATGACATGAATGGAATTTTAAATCTAGGTCATCTTGCGTATCTCAAGGTTTTTCTTACAAAGGCAGTACACGTTTTATCGTAGAAAGTGGGTATTGAAGCAGTAGGCTTTTACTATCAACGTGAAACGTTACAATTTGCAGACGAATTAGAAAACAAGGGGGATTTCGAGTACAGTCATTGTGACAGCACTGTTCTTTACCATTCTTCTTTCCTTTTATTGAAGTTATTTGTTATACTTTACATTTTCGTTTTAATTTATATATGTGGATTAGAATTTCTCACGACAATTAGGATGCATGTCAAAGTATACAAGACGTTGTAGCCTGGTAATACCCTCGAGAATCATCAAGTGCTACATATATTCTTCATCATTGTGTAGTTTAGAAACATGGACAATGAACAAGCAGTTAGAGGAAAGAATTGAGGCATTTGAGATGGGGATATATAGAAGAGTGGGGTGCGTCTCATGGATAAAGAGGAAAACAAATAAAGAGGTCACAGACAACCTAGGGATGAAAAGATAATTAATGACGGAGGTTAACATTAGACAGTAAAAAATATGTTGGCCTTGTAAAAAGACACAGCACCTTACTAAAGACCATAATAGAAGGCGGAGTTAAAGGCAAACGTGCAAGGGGAAGCTATTAGTGGAAATGTAACATCAAGAGATAGACAAGAAAGAGTCCATCACAATATCAAGAGAAAAGGCAGAAGACGCCGGAGATCCATTGCAGCCGATCTAAGATATTGATATGTCTGATGATGATGAATAGTCCTGTTGTCCTTTCTCCCCCCCCCCCTCCCCCCTCTCTCTCCCCCCCCCCCCTCCCCAAAAAAAATAATTTAATTGACAATCATCTTAACAAGACAATTTCGAGAACTACACCTCCACTTGTAAAATCGTTGAAAGTATTCAAAAAGAGACATGAAAAGAGGTCGTATATCCTTATCATCACTGCCCTACAGATCGCAAAGGAGCATAGACCTTCAAAAACGCCTGCAAAGTCCACCTGTACCGCTCTTCGCATTTCTGTCACATCTCTTTCACTTCTGTCTCCAGTTGACCTCTCCATAACACCATACTCCCAATGTGCCTCAATGGGAGTGTAACAGCATCCTTTTTACAGGACATACATAATATTTTCTTTATGCTTAATACATTTGTATTAAAATGTGCCATGCTGCCACCCCTACTTGAGAAATGCAATAGACTAACCCCGCGCATACACCATTTTCTTCCTGCCACCCCTACTTGCGAATTGCAAAATAGACTAGCCCCGCGCAGGCAAATGTACGGAAGCCGGTGTGGTCATTGGATTTCAGAATGGGTGAATAAAGACACAAGAACCAGTTAACTCGTTATGCATTACAACTACAATCGTAGTTCTTTTTTACCATAAAGGGTAGAGATAATGCTCTTGCAGACGTCCTCTCTAGATGCACAGTTTGACTCCTCTATCCGAGTTACCGTGTATGTCAAATGATACATCTGGATTTTGGAAATTTGGAGTTTTACATGTGATCTTTTCAGACTGTGGCAGAGATATTATGATTAATAAATTTCAGATATTTATTCTTTAATCTGCACTTGCTTTTTACTTCTCCTTCGCTCTTTTACCTTCTTTTTTTTCGCATACGCTCGATTGTTAAGATAAACTTTCCCATTCATACCTTTATCTTTTCTTTTCAAATTTAGCAACGCATTTTATTGCTGTTAAGCTAAGTTCTTTGATGAGACCGAATCGTGGTAATTCGTTCTCGACAGGGATAAGAAGTAAGACTGTCGTCTATTATTTTCATCTGATCGGTACGCCTATAGTTAATTATTCACGGTGTAAGATTTGAGATAAAAGACGAGCTCGCTTATATTGCGTTTATGACCTTAGTCTGCAGGCAGAATAGTGTGAATTCTCGGGCGAAGAACCGCGCACGGTCTGTTAAGTTATGTTATGCAAGATTTAAGTGAGAGAGACTGTCCGATCGATTTGCCTGAGTCTGTCGGTCTCAAGTGTGAGAAATGCGTTTGATTCGCAGGAATGAGTAAGGAAATATATAAATCAGGACGTAGGTACTAACATATGGCTTATGAGTCGGGTCGGGTTATAGGCGTAACCTTCCTCTGATTTCGGAGAGATATATACTCCAGAATCCTAACTTAATGCATCCAGTACAGCCAGAACGACTAGAGCCATCTAGCCCTCGATTCCAAAGATCTCTGTTAATAGAAGCATCATTTAGTTGGTCGATTGGAGATCGTTTTACTTCTGCGCTAATGGTATATATATATATATATATATATATATATATATATATATATATATATATATATATATATATATATATATATATATATATATATATATATATATATATATATATATATATAGTAGTGTTGAGTGATTTTAGTGGTAGATCGCCTATTTCATTTTTTACATAGTTTAATTTCTGTGTAGAGTGATAAATGTTAAGTCAGTTATATTCTTTAAGTTACTGTGTTACAGTGGAGAGCAAAATATATTAAAATTTCTAGCTAAAACTCATACAGCTATAAATAAATGTAATTAAACTGCTAGTAACCAGTCAGAGAATAGTTTTACCATCTAAATTAATGCACTGATTCTTCATTGAGTATTGACGAGATACTTATGTATTTCTAATTCATGATGATTGATTTTTCTAATGACTAGAATTTATTTCACGGAAGTTTAAACGATGAGAAAAGCGCTAAGCTTATAGTCTCTAACTTGAAGTTAATAACCGAAGTGAATATTATGTTTACGCGAGGGTAGGATAGGATGTGTATAATATTATGTTTAAGTATTCTGTATGCTTCTTTTTCTTTATACAGTATTTTGGGTAAAGCCCAACATCTACCAGCGGGTTTCAGTACATATGAAAATAATCATAGAAGAAACATTTATGTCTTTAAATACGTGGGTTTACAAGGTAAAACATGTCTGGCATTGTGTTTGCATCCAGAAAAAGACAGAGTACTCATCTCACGAACTTTAATACTATATGCAATAACTGGGCCTATCGAGCCAGATTATAATTCTTCCCAACATTTTCATTATATATTCAGCCCCTGTGGCGAGAGAAATTACAAACAGTAACATTTCCGACGTTTTTGACTAATTATGGTGTGACCAAAACTTTTACATTTGAGAGAAGTTACCAACCTGTCATTTTCCTAAGTATTGGAAACCTCGTGATTCCGTTTAAACATTCTTACCCAAACTGATTCAAGTGACCTGAACAGCAATCTTAAAATATAATTGTGAAGTGAATGCTCCCCGGAACATTGGAAGAAACTGTATCTGCAGAGCTGGGATTCTCTTTATCAAAAGAATACAGATTGACTGTAGAGAAGTGTCCTGAAGTTTGCGCCAGATGGCGAGAAACACCACGGGTGTAGGTAAGAAAGTATGTCAGGGGCCCCTGTTGAAGGAACAGAGAGAAAGCAGAACGAGTGATTCTTTCATTTTTTTATATTCATGCACCCACTTTGTAATTTCTTTATGCAAAGTTTTTGTTGCAATTGCTGATTTCCTCTTAGGATAGATTAATATATCAACTCTGATCTTAACTATAGAGGGAAATCCTAGACCATAACGGATAAATCTGTGACTCTTTGGAGGCTATGACTTTTCAGCTAACGGGATCGTGGGTTCAGCAGAGGGGGACAGGATTATACCTATGGGTTATTATTCTTTCAGTTATTCATTAACCTATGTGTATTTATATGTGCTTGATAAGCAAACTTATTTGCCGTGGAACAATTTTCTTTATGTTAATAAAAATTACATAAACTTTATTCAAGTGTGTCGGTCAGCTCGTCCCAAAATATCTATATTCCATTGTTATAGTTTTTCAAGTCTGTGCGTCTAACTGTCGTCACTTATGTGTGTGCGTATGTGAGTGGTGCTATATATATATATATATATATATATATATATATATATATATATATATATATATATATATATATATATATATATATATGTTCTAAATAGACTGTCTGTCTAACTAGTTCTGTTGTAGAAGATAAGCTGACCGAGAGAATTCTCGCGTTCAGGGACAGACTCTAATTAGTTTCCACCATCTCACTCGTGAAAATCTATTTTCTTTACATTACCTCTCACGGAGCTATCACCTGTTCTAATCTATTCAGAAGGGACCAATCTATGTCTTAATTCCCCTATCGAAAATCTACGACACAGACATTTGCTGACTAATTTTTTTTGGGATATCCTTGACTACTTGGATTTACAGGACTATTTCTTAATAAATCATAATTATATTTCGGGAACATAGTGGACATAGTGAATACTAACATGGTCATTATGATTAACGTAATGCTGTTCTTAGTTGAATACTTAGTATAATATCTTAATTAATTAGTAGTTGATTTCATATTACAATAGTCGTAATTTATGACATTCTGATTAGGTGTTCTTATACTGTCTGAAAACTTGCAGTTTTCAGTTTGAAGGGCGGGGTAATGTGGCAACCATCTTTTGCACGCCACATATGAGTTTTATATTTGAAATGTATGTAATGCTCACGTATGTTTGCACATCTTTTGTCGCTATGCGTAAGTAGCATATGACGTGTATTTGTTTTTCCTAGCGAAATTTCGCTGTGTTTATTCGAGGTGTATGCATATATGTCTTTCAGTATGGGATATGTTCCCATTGGAACTTATAGATAAATAAGTGAAATATATAGTCTGCGTCCTGATATGGACTAAGTTGAGGAAGATTGGATCATTAATACTAATTGTTATATGGAGTCATTCAATATGTGTATATACTGATGTTCGTGATGAATCACAATAACTGTGTCTATGTGGACAGAAGAATTTATACACTCGATACCGTTGCTACAGTTGGCCAGTTATATTGTTTGATATTGTTTTGAGATAGCTTCATCAATGGCTCGGGCCATTTGTTATGAATCATACCTCACCTCAAAGTTCCGTCACACTAAAGTTTCAGGCTTATGATACTCTCAGAATAAAGTTTCAGGTTCATGATACTCTCAGAATAAAGTGTTAAGCTCATGAAACTCTTAGTAATTTTCAGGCTCATGATACTCCCAGACTTAAGTTTCAGGCGCATGACATTCTCAGACTTAAGTTTCCGGCTCATGATAGTCTCAGACTTAAGTTTCAGGCTCATGATACTCTCAGACTTAAGTTTCAGACTCAAGATACTCTCAGACTTAAGTTTCAAGCTCATGATGCTCTCAGATTTAAGTTTCAGGCCCATTATAGTCCCAAACTAAAACGTCAGGCGCATGATACTCCTAGACTTAAGTTTCAGGCTCATGATACTCCCAGACTTAAGTTTCAGGCACATGATACTCCCAGACTTAAGTTTCAGGCTCATGATACTCCCAAACCAAAACTTCAGGCTCATGATACTCCCAGACTCTACGTTTCAGGCTCATAACACTCTCAGACTTAAGTCCCAGGCTCATTATACTTTCAGACTTAAGTTTCAGGCTCATGATACTCTCAGACTTAAGTTTCAAGCTCATGATTCTCTCAGATTTAAGTTTCAGGCTCATGTTACTCCCGGGCTAAAGTTTTAGGCTGAAGATACTCTCAGATTAAAATTTTAAGCTCAAGATACTTTCAGACTAAAGTTTCAGGCTCATGATACTTTCAAACTGTGCTTAAGACGAATGAAACTCTCTGACTGAGGTTCAGGCTCAAGAAACTCTCAGACTAAAATTCCAGGAAGCGGATTCTGCTGAGTTTCCTTGCAAATGCCAAAACCCTAGTATCACATAACTTATACTTGATATTTTTACCATGCTTGATAAACAAACACAACTGGCATACGGCTTTGAGAACGGCACAGAATTAATACTCTCTGGAGTAAAGAAATATTGTAAAACGTAAAACATAATTTTATTCCCATCACTGAGAAATCTAGGTTCCCCTGAGGCAGGTAATGAAATAAATTATTGTTATGTTTATTATTTACTTTCATGTAAATGAACTGAAACAAGAAACCTGATTAATCTTATATGTTCTTTAAACCCTAAGAAAGGTCGGGGCACGTCGTACTTCTGACTACAAAAAAAAAAGTTGGACCTTCTATAAAAAACATTCTGTAGCCCTGATGTAGTACATTCGGTAATCTTAATACGCATTAACCGTTATCTGGCTCTCTCTCTCTCTCTCTCTCTCTCTCTCTCTCTCTCTCTCTCTCTCTCTCTCTCTCTCTCTCTCTCTCTCTCTCTCTCTCTCTCTCTCTCTCTCTCTCTCTCTCTCTATTTATCTATCTATCTATTTATCTTGTTCTTCTTTTCATAACCTTTTACGTTTCCTGTTTTTCTCTGTTATGACTAAGATATTCTCATATATTTGTTGGAAAAGTATTTGAGGGTTTGGATCTGTCTGCGATGTGTGAAAGCCATGACCGCGATTCCCGAAGTTGGACAACAGTAGGTGCAAGCAGTATCTGGTAGGACTACAACATAAGAGCTATGGACCGAACATGACACACTTTATACATACCGTAAAACTGGAAGTTTCAAAGTATGTAGGTATATACGCTATGGAAACTCACCGGATTTGTTCAGTCTGTACAGCGAAAATATACTGAGATCAATCCCTAGAGGAAAAGTCAGGAATATCAATTGGTGGATAAAACATAAACAACTTTGGGGTTGGAGTGGGCAAGAGGTATGGCGTCTGCCACGAATTCTAAAGGTATCAGGTTCGATTCCCAGTTTAGAGAATATAGTTTATGGAAATTTTATTTCAGAACCAGTGGTCCTAACGATGTCATGCTTTCCCCTGGTTTCCTGGGCAGTGAGGGCAGAAGCCTAACCTTCTCGGATAATTGCGAAAAAATAGGAGGTCCGTGTGCAAGTTGCGCACGTTAAAAATCTCACGGCAGTTGGAAATCTTAAAGAGTAGGCCATTAGGCTGCTGCCCTGGCAAAACTTAGAAATTAGAAACCTACCTACCACAAAAATATTTATAGAATGTGTGATTCCTATATACACACACTGGGATTCTCGCTGGTGCTACAGAGTTAGTGCACTGTGCTGAGATCCTCCCTATGTCATCTAAGGGAGGAGATCGGAGCACTGATGGAGTTGTCTGCGTACAATGAAGATCTTAAAAGTACCAAAACATGAACACCTTCGGATATGCTGATGCCATAAACGCAAAAAAGTGAAGAATAGTACGGGAGGTGATTGATACATAGTAGCAGAAAGTGAAGAAAAGCCTTTGCATAAATAGCAACAACAACAAAATAGAAGCAATGGTTATCACGAAAAAAATGACTTCTCTGTAATGCACCATCAAATTAAATGAAATACTTTTGAAACAGCAAGTCAATAGATTATTATATCTAAGCACGGTTACGAAGGTAGAAAATGCACCCCAGAGGTGAAGATTATAATTGCCCAGGCAAAAGCAGTGTTCTACAAAATGAAAAGTATATTTTGCAACAACTCTTTGTATATGGAAGTAAGAAAGAATGTTTTAAGTGTTACAAAGAGCCAATCCTAATACATGCAAGTGAATCATATATGATTGTTAAACAAGCAGGAAAAGTCAGAGGCCTCAGAGGTGTAGTTTTCCAGAAGAATGTTAAGAAAACAATGGACAGTCAAAAGGATAATGAAGTTTATTCCTCATGCTAGAAAGCAGTATCTCACCTGCAAATTGTGCACGTTAAAAATCCCTTTACAGTTGGAAATAAAAAAAAGTAGGCCATACGGTCGCTGCCGTGACAAAATTTAAAAATTATGAAAACCTACCCACTACAAAAATATTTATAGAATATGTGATTCCTGTATACACACATTGGGATCTTCACCGGTGCTACGGAGATCGCGAACTGTGCTGAGATCCTCCTTGTGTGATTTAAGGAAGGAGATGGGAGCACAGATGGAGTTGTCCGTGTACAATGAAGATGGTCCTTCAAACCAAACCAGCTGACTTTTTTGGGGGCATGTTATGAGAAGTAGAAAGCTGGAATGTATCGTGACTATAGGAAAGGTAAAGGTTAAGGATCCAGTTACACGCCCATTGAGGCATATTGGGAACATGGTGTAAGGCCCATATTTTCTTGACCATCGGCACACTAGGGGTGACGTGGTCAACATCACGCCGGCTGCCTTGACCTTCCCAGAGTTGCTCTGGTACCCAGTTGGGGCTGGGTCGACTCAGGAGCCGTTTGCGGCCTAAAAAAATCCCACCTCATCTGGGTATCGAACCATAGACCACTGAGCTAGAAAGCCAGTGCACTAACCACTATGCTATGTTTAGTTAAACTTATCTTTATAGAGATAAGGGGTTGGAAGAGAGTCTTACACTACAATATAGTCGTATAGATCAGCTGGACTATAGAAACTATTCAGTCCAGAGAAACCTTTTTTCTCCTTAACTATTCACTCGTGAAATCTATTTTTACACCTTTATTCTCACCTATTTACCACTATCACCTCTGCTCAGACGAGACCATAACTATCTTCTAACCTATCTAAAAATATACGACAGAAAGATTAAAGGGAAAAGCTGGAATGTATCGTGACTATAGGAAAGATTGGAGGCAAAAGCTGGAATGTATCGTGACTATAGGAAAAATTGGAGGCAAAAGCTGGAATGTATCGTGACTATAGGAAAGATTGAAGGCAAAAGCTGGAATGTATCGTGACTATAGGAAAGATTGGAGGCAAAAGCTGGAATGTATCGTGACTATAGAAAAGATTGAAGGCAAAAGCTGCAATTTATCGTGACTATAAGAAAGATTGGAGGCAAAAGCTGGAATGCATCGTGACTATAGGAAAGATTGGAGGCAAAAGCTGGAATGTATCGTGACTACAGTAAAGAGTGGAGGCAAAAGCTGGAATGTATCGTGACTACAGGAAAGAGTGGAGGCAAAAGCTGGAATGTATCCTGACTATAGGAAAGATTGCAGGCAAAAGCTGGAATGTATCGTGTCTATAGGAAAGATTGCAGGCAAAAGAGATAGACGACAAGGTGAAATATTCTGGACAGTTTGGCATGAAAGAAGCCAATTATAGAACTTATAAACAGTACTAGAGACAAGAAGTTGTGGAAAGATGTGATCACCGACGCCTGCATGTATAGTAGGTGAAGAAGTGGACAACGAGATCGAATATATCGAAGCTAGACTAGCTACTTTACTAAACCAACATTTTTTCCTAGAGCTTAAAATTGCAACAACAACAAGCACCAAATTATACTTACACTTGCCAATTGGGATTTCTGTAATCTGGCCGTCAGGCCAAAGAGAGATGGAACATTCGTTGCAGTAAAAAAAAATGCGATAATACAGATAATAAGAAAGAGATAGGGAGAGAAGAGAGAGCACGAGAGGAGATGAAATGTACCGCCCTTAGGAGTTTCCTTAATAGCTTGGCTTCATTTTAAATCAAATGACTTTGCCATTAGAATTTTTGAGAGAATCAGTCGTTGGGCGTAATATAAACAATTTTCGATACGCTGATGATAGTTTTTATAGCAAAAAGGGTAAAAGACTGGCACGGCAGTTAGAGGAAATAATGTAATGGTCATAGCCTGAATAGCAAAATGCCAGCAGTAATGGTTGTCTCAACGATAAATAAAGCTCTATATGCACCATCAAAGTAAATGAGCCACTATTTGAAAGAAACTCATAGATTCAAATACACGTTTACGTTAAAAACACCAGCTGAAAATGCAGAATAGCACACGCAAAAACATCATTCCAGAAAATTAGATCCATTCTACGCATTAAACTTTTTTTTTTTAATGGAGGCTATCATGTCATATTAAATCGAATCATGGACAATGATTAAGTTTTAAAATCCCTAAATCATAGGCCACAGAGACGTGGTTTTACGGAAACATGAAAAGACTACCATGTTCAGAAGATGATAGATGATGTCATGGATAAGGCAAGCAAGCGAAGGAATCGTATAACATTATTATGAACCTTTTTGCGCACCACATAGAATCTTGAAATTGAAAACTATGTGGTGCACACAAGAGCGTCCAGGTGAATATTTGGTTGCGTGGATGACGTAGATTTATTTGGAGTAGGAACGAAATATACTACTCGTCAAAAGTCAAGGGCCACCCTATTATTTTCAATACACTTTTATATAAGCGCATAGAATGATTAAATGAAGGAAGTTTTTAGTAAAAATGGGTGCAATATCTTCCTCTGACAGACCTCTATGCACATTAAGCATAAAAACAACTCACCGACAAACATGGTGATCACGTGCAATTTGGTTTGCTGACCATAAATTCACATTTTTAATCTGTTTTTTCAAACTTCTGTACAACCAAACAGGTGAAGTAATCGTGCTGATTCCACGTGCAATGGCGACTTTTCGTGAACAGAGTTCACTCTTAATTTGTTTTACAATCAGCAGACTTAGGGTAATTTCATTACTTGCAAAAACCATGCCACCGAGAAGAAGTCTTGACACCTTACAAAGAATGAGGGCTATAGCGTGGGTTGAAAGTGGTTTATCTGTCCGTGAGGTTGCTAGACGGCTTGCAGTGTCACACTCTACTATCCAAAGAATTTTGGAGAGATTTCAGGCCACAGGAAGAGTGGAGGATCGCCACCGGCCAGGTCGCCCTAGATGCATCAATAGACATGATGACCGGTACCTCTTGTTGTCAGCCCTGCGCCATCGAACAGTGACTTGTTCCACTCTAAGATGTCAGCTGAGACAAACTGTAAACGTTAATGTCAGTCAAAGCACCATTCGCAGACGTTTACATGAATTTGGACTGGCTGCTCGACGTCCTGCAGTCAGAATCCCTCTTACACCTGCTCATTGCAGAGCCCGTGTTGCTTGGTGTCGCGAGCACATCCGATGGACAAGGCAACAATGGAGTCAAGTCCTCTTCACTGATGAATCTCGCTTCACTGTGTCATTCAATGATGGCAGGATTCGAGTTTGGAGACGACCAGGAGAGCGATTTACTGATGAACGAACGAACGAACGAACGAACTTTATTTTCAAAGGGTTAAGAATTGGGCACGCAGGCCCGTCTGACATTCTGCCCTTCCTCTCTCTCTCTCATCATGTATACTTACTAATATCCTTTCATCCTCACATTTACTTTAAGCATTATTAAGGCATTTATCATTATAAAAGTAATATTACATTTGCAATAATCATCATAATTAAAGTGTTTTTAAAATAAAATAAAATAATTTAAAAAAAAAAAAAGTTAATAGTAATAATGAATTTGAAAAATAAATAAATAAATATAAAAAAAATAAATTTAATAAAAAAAAAAAAAAAAAAAAAAAAACGAATTCTTCGTACTGTAAATTAGTGATTTGAGACATATTCAGAGGTATGTTATGAGAACTTGTAAAATGTTCATACGGTGTTCAACTGAATGACTCAGGGAGTTTTTTTTTTCTTTTTTTTTTTTTAGGTTCATCAAGATGAGGTGGGTAGACAGTTACTTTCCATTTTCCTTTCCATTTCCTTTGCGTCCCAAACTCAAGACCAGAATCAGACTAGGTAGATAGTTAGATAGACATATACGAAAGCAATTAATTTGCCAAGGGTTGAAAATCGGACACAGTCCCCTCTTGCATTCTTCCATCCTCTTGCTCTTCTTTTATTACTGTTACTCAACATTCTCCAGCGTACTGAAAGTATTAATTTAAGGACAGTGCAACATTACAAGGAAGTATAACAGCATACATTAACAGTACCTGATCATAAAATTAAGAATATAAGTTATTAAGAATATAATATTAAGAATAAGTATATTGTAATGAAAACTAGATCATCAGAGCCTCCATACAGTATATTAGATAAAAGTACAACACAATCAGTTAGGGTGGCATATAATCAGCACTCATAAAGTATTTGAATAGTATACGATTGTATGAGTAAGGACTGTGCGTGTTTTTCAGGTCATTGGGAAGATTGTTCCAAAGATGAGCAGCTGAGTAAGCCAAACTAGTTTTAAATAGGTCAAGCCTGGGCTTGGGTACCTGTAATTTATTTAAGCGCTGACTACGTCTGTCATTGTATTTTAAAAGCGGCCAAAGATACTTTGGAGCATTCTGTGACAGGATTTTGTGAATAAATTTCCCTTTGTTAAAGAGGAAGCGCTTCCTGAGGGGTAATATTTGAAGATAATTATATAAATCTATACAATGTGATTGGTGTTTATCAGCAACAAGGCGCATTGCGCGTTTTTGAAGCGAGTGGAGCCTTCTTGTGTTGGAGACAGAACAACCATCCCAGATTGTGGAACAATAGTCTAGATGCGTTTGTATATGAGATATGTAGAACATTTTCCTTGCCTCTTCATCCAGGAAATGTTTAATTTTGGCTAATTGGTAAACTTTTTGTGCTGTTTGCTTTGTGAGTGCATGTACATGTGAGTTCCAACTTAGGTGTTGGTCAACAGTGATACCTAGAGTTCTGTGTTCATTTACGTTTTCAATTAGTGATGTTCCAATGAAGAGCTGAAGTGTTGTTTTCTGCAAGTTTTGTAGTTTTTGTCTGGTTGATATTAACATACATTTTGTTTTACTAATATTTATTTGCATGCGATTCTCGTTGCTCCACGTAATAAGATTATGTGTATCGTTTTGTAAAGATTGTTCTAGTGTGGTGCAACATTTATCACTAGTATAGACAGTACAGTCATTGGCAAAAAGGTCACATGATGAGTGTTTGAAATATAGAGGAAGATCATTAATGTATACGGTAAATAGAAGAGGGCCGAGAATAGAGCCCTGAGGAACACCTGTATGGACAACGGTTGGGTTCGACAAGGAATTATTGTAAGAGACTATTTGTTGTCTGTCTGACAGGAACGATTTAATTAACTTTACCAGCTTAATATTTACTTTCATTGTTTCTAATTTTCTGATTAAAATAAAGTGATCTATCATATCAAATGCTTTTTTGAAGTCTACAAATATTGCTCCACATATATTATCGTTATTGATGTTTAGGTGCCAATTGTCTATCATCTTTGTTAAGGCTGTGTGGCATGAATGCTTTGGTCTAAACCCCGACTGACTGTCGATTAGCAGGTCGTTATCTACTAGGTGTTGTAGTGTTGTTTTGTGGATGTGTTTTTCCAGTGGTTTGGACAGCGACGATATAAGAGAAATGGGCCTATAGTTACTAAGATTACTACTATCAGATGAACCTGGTTTGAGAAGTGGGTATACTTTAGCGCTTTTAAAAGCGGATGGAAAGTAACTCCTTGCGATACATTGATTATATATGTATGTCAGTGAATCACTAATAGCAGGTGCGGCAAATCGCAGTATTCGATTACTGATTCCATCAAGTCCCGATGAGTTATTATCTTTAAGGCCAGTAATATAGTTGTAAACTTCGTTAACTGTTATAAAAGGGATGTCGGGTGGAATTGTGTTAGTACATTTGTTCTCGCAGAACGTTGATAATTTGCTTAAGTCACAAGGGGGAGACGGAATGGTGGATTTTATATTGTTGATGTCTGCCTGAAAATGATTGCTGAAGCCTGTACAAGTAAGTGGCGTATTGGGAGTATGTGGGTCTGGAAAATTTCGTTTGTTCACTAAAGTGTTGATTGCCTTCCATATCTCTTTACTGTTTGTTTTACTCTGAACTAAATTTCTAAAGTAGTTTTTCTTTTCTCTGCATAATTATCAGTCAAAATCTGACATAATTCGAGAGGTGGATCGTTATGGTAGAGGTCCTGTCATGGGCTGGGGAGGCTTCTACAGACACGACAGGACCCCACTCTACATCATCCAAGGCAACTTGACCGGCCCAAGATACCAGAACGAAATCTTGAGACCAGTTGTTCAGCTTGCTCTGGAGGCCATAGGTGGTAATGCCATCCTCCAAGATGATAACGCTCAACCCCATCGAGCTCGTGTGGTGAATGAGTTTATTCAGCAACATGGGATCATCAGGATGGCGTGGCTAGCTTATTCATCTGACCTTTCTCTGATTGAGCACCTCTGGGATGTCCTTGGTCGAAGATTGTCAACAAATCACCCCCTGCCAATGGATGTTGCACAGCTGACTGCATTTCTGCTTCAGGAATGGCAAGCTATTCCTCATGATACTCTTCGGACCCTTGTGGACTCGATGCGTCTACGCAGTCTTGAATGTCTTGCTGCAAACGGTGGTCATACCCGATTTTGAAATGTCCATTTGTCCAATATCTATTGTGTGACTTTTGAAAAGGTGTATGACACACTTAACAGCTTCATTGCGTTTGAATGTGTGTTTCCATTTCTTTAAGTGACATGTCAATTTGGTATTCAATAAATGCCGTTTTGACTGATAAAAATTACGTTTATATCAGATTTGTTTTATGGTTTCTACCAAGGTTTTTCTAAGTGGCCCTTGACTTTTGACGAGTAGTATAATTCTGGATTGTGTCTGTGACGATATTGCTGTACGTCCGTCTACGGTCTTCGTTCTCTCCTGCATTACTGATTTATTTCTTCATTCATTTTTCACACTCATCGTCCTATTATTTGGCATATTTTATTCACCTACATTCTTGCACAGCCACTCCCAGGCTTGTTTACATTTCACCATGTGAATCATAGTATTACAAAGCTAATTAGACAGGTCAGCGGGTAATACTTTTATCACTTAAGTCGTCTAGCCATCTTTGATAGAGACAGTCATTGTTGACACAAAGTGGTCTCGTATGATCGACGAAAAGCAAGCCAGATTGAGTCTCACAGAAATCCGTCTGGATGTACGCAAACACAGGTGATAATATGTAATTACTTCCGCTGGACCATCTCTGTAACCATAGTACTAATAACCTGTCAGAGAAGACAATATGGGCGGAAGGTATTAGCCAGGAAATAAGTTAACCGATATGTTTGTGAGTTTGTACAAATGCAATCGGAAGTATAACTGCCATATTTTAAAGAGGTCACAAGTTTAAATTTTAAAATCGATATATTAAAACACGCGGACGAAAGTAATGATTTAACACCCCGACCCACATAGTTCTAAAGAGACAGGTTTGGTTTAATTTAAGAGCCGGAATAAACTTTGACTCTCATTGGAAAGTTTGTCGGAAATACCAGTTATTTCTTAACCAAAACCGCAAATTACGCCAACTGTGGCCTGATGATGAAGCATACGTACTATTACCCAAGAAAAATAACAAACTTTTGGTGTCATGGAGAGGACCTTACAGGATTGTGGAGAAACTGTCTGATGTTGATTTTATTGTTGTAGTAGATGGAAAAGAAAAAACTTTTCATATTAATATGTTACAGCAGTTTCATACACGTCCACCACATCTTAGACCAGTCTTTGAAGCTCTTGATGATTCTGTCACTCGTCATTCTTCTTTGGCTGTGATACAGGAGGAAAGTTCTGATTTGACTAATGGAAATGAATCACTCTTAGTGTTACCTAGTATTCACTTTTTAGCTACTGAAAGTTGGAAAGATGTATCCATATCTCCAACGCTGTCTTCGGTTCAGAAAGAACAGGCTACTCAATTGTTACTGTCTTTTGCTGATGTCCTTACTGATGTGCCAGGACATACCGATATCATCGAACATGATATCGTTCTTACTGATGTTCAACCTATTAAGTTGAAACCATATCCTATACCTATACACTTACAGACTCAAGTGAATGAGGAATTAGAACAGATGGTGAAATTAAATGTCATTTCTCCATCTCATTTTCCTTACAGTTTTCCGATGGTCTTGATTCGGAAAAAAAGATAAATCTATGCGCATATGCATAGATTTTAGACGTTTAAATTCTGTGACCATAAATGACGCTGAACCACTCCCAGTGTTAGAGTCGTTATTAGACAGGTTAGCTTCAGCTACATTCTTTTCTAAATTTAATCTTTCTAAAGGCTATTGGCAAGTGCCATTAACGGAGAAATCCAAGCCCTATACTGCCTTTGCTACGCCATTAGGTCTATTTGAATTCAACTATATGTCTTTTGGCTTAGTTAACGCGCCTGCGACCTTCGTTCGCATGATGCGAAGACTCTTGTCCGATAGAGAAGTTCTTATCACCTATATAGATGACATTTGTCTGTTTCATCAATCATGGGATGAACATGTAAAAGGTATTCAGTCCTTACTTCACACTTTACGTCTCCATCATTTAACTGCACGTCCATCTAAAACTAGGATTGGATTTCAGGAGATTTCATTCTTAGGATATAAAGTAGGAGGAGGTTTCTTGAAAATTGACGATACTACTATCTCTAGAATTCTAAACCTTGATGTGCCTAAAACAAAAAAAGCAGGTTAGAAGTATTCTCGGTCTACTCAACTTTTATCGTAAATTTATCCCTAATTTTTCTGAAATTACATCTGTTTTATCGTCCCTTGCGAAAAAAAAATGCGCCCAATAGAGTTATATGCAACCATGATTGTTATGTGGCGTTAAATGTATTGAGACAGTTGTTTTCAAGAATGCCTATCTTGAGATTGCCTGATCCTTCCAAACATCCAAACATTTTACCCTCAGAGTCGACGCCTCAAAATCATCTATTGGAGCTTCGTTATTGCAGGAATGGAATGGCTGTCTGCATCTCACACTCTATGTCAGTAGAAAGCTAACGCCTACGGAGCAGAGGTACCCCATTATTGAGCGGGAGCTGTTGGCGGTGGTGTTTTGCTTTTCCAAGCTACAGCGCTACTTGCTGGGAGCAAGTTTTACACTGGAGACTGAACAGAGAGCCTTATCTTATTTGAAAACAGCACGCTTCAAGAACGAAAGAGCTGCCCGTGCCTCTCTAGCTCTCCAACCATATGAATACCAGATAAAGCCTATCAAGGGAAGTGTCAATGTCATCGCCGATGTGTTATCTCGCTGTATGAAACATCCCCTGGTTGACGAATCAAATTCTGCTTCTACACATTTATAATGATCAAACCTGCGTTATGTGGCTGTTGACAATTCAGAACTATGACGCAACTTTAATATGAGATCAACTGCTACATAGACCATCCAGTGACAAGAGTGGTACATACTTCAGAAAATTTGCTGCCACAGTGCTTCGTCATGTACAGAAACACTTTGCTAAACTATAAACAGTATACCAAGCATCATGATGATGATGGTTTTTTCGTATATCCTACTTCGACTAAGATATCAAATCCTTTGCCATGTGCTTACGATTACAACTATGCCAGATCTATACTGCTTTACTACATACAGTTTATAGAATGTCTATTTTCCGGATATAATAGCAATGCGATTATTCCAGACACATTCCGTGAATTATTCAATAATTGTTCCTTTAAAATGGACTGCTACTTGCATAAAAAGGGAAACAACTAGAAAATGCCAATGTCTGAAAATTCAAAGGGGACATAACAAAATAAATGTTTCATTGCAACTTGGACTTTGATAATGTAGGATCCAGAATGAATAACAGTGACTTTCAATTCTAGTCCTATTGCTGGGACGACAAACATGGACAGTTGAAATACATGAACTTATATATTGAAGTGAACTTCTTCGTTATTACAGCTGAAAATGACTTTGCATCGTCGAGAATAATCTACAAATGCGTGAGAATGGTGATCTATGGACCTGTGTTCGAAAATACGTGATTGAAAAATGAACTTCTTGCAATAATCACTATCAACATTAAAAAATTAATATCATTAATTACTGGATATAATTTTAATTCATCTCAACCACAAGAGGTTACATACATAGTGTAATGAAGTAATTTAAAGTGTTCATATATTACTTAATTTTTTTTTCACATAACTATTTTGACATAATGTCGCAGTCACTCATTATGAATTGATTTGTCTGCCTCATATGATCTATTATGTCGTTGATTGCTAATTATGCATGTCATTGATAAATAGGGAGACTTACATGACTGACATGATATAGGGTGTTTGTTGACATGATGTGCTGTATGAGTGCCTTGACTGACACATATTGACAATGTTTTTTTTCGCACTGCCCTATTATTAATATGGTGACCTCACAGTAGTGTCAAAAGAGATGTCTCTGAAATAGACAATGGGTTTAGTGATCTTATTACTGGATTCCACACCTTGTGTGTCTAATTGTCGATTGTGGAGCACGCATCTCGGTGCTATATCAATGGAGACAGTTGTAGGAGATTCATGTGTCACCTGGTTACTCCAGTGATTTTATAGATTTGCAATGGAAATAATGAAAAGTTCCTTTTCATTATTTTACTGCAGGGGGGAGTAAATGTTATGTCTAAATATCATAACATTGCTTGTATGCGATTACTTCCTGGTTTGTTTTTTATAGACGGTTGTCTGGAAACGTCTATGCATGGCATTCCGCTTGTGTCTTTTGACCAGTATGCATGGCGTGTGTCCGTTAGGACGAGATTTCAGAGTATGTCCTTAGTTTGAGGAATATGATTATCACACCTGCAAGAGGTATATTAGCATCACTGCCTTAGGCATGCATTAACTATATAATGCCAGTTTATTTTATATAGAAATCAAACCCGCATCACAAAGGCTGTCAGTCAGCACTGCAATACTGTCCCAGTCAGCTCTTTTGTAATTCCATCGTGGCAACGGTTTCACTTCATGGGGAACATACTCCATATTAACCACTTTATTGGTCTGTGGTCGCTGCCCGCTAGCTGGTCAAGTACCTGTCGGCCAATTTTGTGAAGGATATCCCCTGTGGCAAAATTTAGGTCTGGAGTGGAAGTGGTGTGGCATCTTCTAGAGTAGAAACTGGGTTTATCATCTGGCCTGTTGATAAGGTGAAGGTTTGTGTCTATCTCCCAGTCCTCCACTTCCTCTCCTCTACTGTCTCTACCATCTTTGTGAGTGGCTGTTGAAGTCTTCGACCACTATGCAGTTTGAGCTCTTTATTTCCATCTTGCAAGTGACAGGTCTTTGCTCGATGGGCCATACAAATTGTAGATGCGCATGTTCGTGTCCTTTATTTTAATGTCCACCCCTAAAATTTCCGACTGGTCGTTGAAGTTCATTGATACCTCGCTACTTGGTATTGAGTTTCGGGTAAGTAATAGCACACCTCCTTTGTGTCCTTCTCGATCGAGTCGGAAAGCCTGGTATCCTCTTATTGAGAATATGTGGTTGCTGTTGAGATGTGTTTCTTGGATGCAAGCCACATCTATTTGATCCTCATAACGGCGGTTTTTTAGGGGGACTTTTTTGTTGAAAACTCCTTTTGCATTCCACTGCAGAATGTTGAGTGTTCTTGGTGTTTGGTCAATAGCTTTTGCCCTTTCCCTCTGTACCTTGACTACACAATTCAGGGCAAGGTGACCACCAGTAGTATTGGTTGAACCCCTTCGAGGTGGGGAGTCCGGCACTCTCGCCGCCTGGCGGGACTCCACGGGACGAGCACCACAATGCTTAAATTGCATTCGTGACATCTTCATTAGGCGAAGTACGTTGCACTGTTTCGTTGAGCATGTAGCCCAGTGCATCCGATTTCAACAGGCGTTTCTGTAGGGTTGCGTTCCTTAGCCTTAACTGTTCCAGCCTGCTTGCAAGGCAGCAGGTGGTTTAAAATCTGAGTTTTCCTTCTCCTAGACGAACTGCCTTCCAAGGCTTACGAGCTTCATCTACCCGGGATTTAACCCATGCCTGGGGTTTGGGTTGATGCTGGCCAGAGCATGGTCCACTCGCGGTGGGTACTGCGCCTACACCGTTAGGGGTCCCAAACTACTCCCGATAGACGACCAACAGTGAAGAATGAGGCAAGAAAGCATTTAACCCATGAAGTGGGAGTGGATTGGTGCAGACCAGAGCATGTACCACTCGCCGGTGGGTTCTGCATCTACACCTATAGGGTTTCACCTACTCCTCAGCCCATTCTGTCTGGCCCCTCACCAAGAACCTGTCCGGCTTGGGTGACCCAGGAGTAAGACTCCCGCCGGTATAGCTCCCGGGATCATTGGGGCACTCAAGCTCTCCAACCAATGGCAAGGTAGGCTAACATGTGGAGAGATACGATAAAACAGAAGCATATCACTGATAGGCTCGCACACAACATAGAAATTACAGCATGCTTACTGGAGGTAACACCCCAACCCATCGTTTTGCAGTTAGATGTCTGCTGTGGAGTTTTCCTCCCATCAACCAGACACAGTGGTCTATGACACGCGTCAAACGTCACTGGAGAGCTCATCCTTAAGATGGCGATGTCATTTTCTGCCGAGAAAACAAATATTTGATAACAAAACATGCTTTCATTGTCTTATATCTTTAACAGTTTTCATTGTCTTATATCTTTGACAGTTTTCATTGTCTTATATCTTTGACAGTTTTCATTGTCTTATATCTTTGACAGTTTTCATTGTGGATATCGGGGTTGTGGAGACGGCCAAAAATTGTTCGGACTCAAAGTCCTGAAATTTTAGAAATCTCACTACATTTGTTTTCTAGTCATAAGGCGTATGGAGTGCTGACATTTTTTACCGACTCGGACTTCGCTAAAAAAGACTGACTCCACAGCCCTGGTGGATATCAGGAGAAACAAAAGCAGTTCGTGTCATTCATTATGATATTCATCATATTATTATCCTTCTACTGTCCTATTGAGCGGCTGATTGGCAGAGTGGTTGGGGCGCTAGCCTTTCGCCGCAAAGGTACCAGGTCGAACTACGGTTTCGTCACGCTTCAGTATACCCAACTGCAAATAGGTACCTGACTGCTCTTGAGTTAGGGAAGGTAAACGCAGAGAAGAAGGGAACTTCCACTTCTGGAAGCAAGACTTAGTGAAGTCTCTAATACTTCACTTACATGCTGCAATATCTTCTATGGGATTAACCTTTACCCTTTTTCATTTTCCTGGTGGAATACGGAGCCACCACAATGCATTAGGCCTATTTGCAGGAAGCTTCTCTGATGGCATTTTAATTTTGTTTACAGTGGTGGATTCAATAGCAACTTGTGCTGCACGAAGAGGTTGCTACTGTCGCCTCCTACTGCATGCTTGAAGGAACAGTGGTTCTACTCTTACTTCGTCTGCTCGGAGACCCCTGGAAATCGTGACATAAGTGACTTTCCATTCAGTGGTCATTTTATCTCATTTAGTTTCCGTTGTGGGAAAGAAGGACAAGGTCATGAGGAAGTCCAGATCCTTCAATTGATTTATTATAGCGTATATTGAATTCCGTTTCTGATGGATACATTTTTTAAACGTACACCCACTATTATTCGAGGCTGTGATGAATTTACCGTGATACAACGTTAAAATATCTCCAATTATAAAGATAACATGTAGGGATAAAAATAACGCGTGAGATACTAGGAGACATGCTCGCCTATGCCAGCATTTCCTACCGCCATTGAAACTAACTAGTAAACATGCAGACGAAACGGTACCCTTTTAGACGGGAGGGAAACGGAGATAAAAATCATTATGACGGTCTGAACACGTGTTTGAATCTAGAAAGGCAAAACGACGCAATTTGTAGTTTAAAGAAAAAAATTACGCCACTAGTTAACACAATGTAAGGAAATGGACAGAAAAAGACCTTAGCTCTTGTTAGAAACAGTCGTATCTTAGACGTTTTACCGTACTTGGTTGTTTTGTTCGAATATAGCGGCAAATGCCATACCCAAAGGTTCCAAACAAATTTCAAAAACTAACCTTGAGAAAAGTAAGGTTTTCGTTAATAATAAAGTTATGAAAATAAAACCTAGCTAGTTTGATAGCCCATCTTAAGCTGACAAAAAATATACTTTTATTTATACAGACGGACAGATAACAAGGAAGATATTGACAAAAGATCGTATTGTTCCTATCAGACTAGCGAACAGTATTATTGTGCACACTTTCACTTAAGTCACATTTTGCGTCCTTGAGACAAGAAAATGCAAAATTCAAACTGTAATAAACTAGCGGGGCAATGTCGGGAGATAGTGGCTAAAAATAACTTAGGAAGCAGGTTTGTGTCGGTTTTACATGTAGTTAGTCCAAAACAACAAGTGAAATTGGGGAAAAGCCAAAATGTGACCGACGTACATTTGAGAAATTGAGATGTACTTTTGACTTTATTTTCAAAATTCAAATTGAAAAGCTTGGTCTTTCGATCTGATTGGCCAACGCCATTTTATATTAGCAAGATAGAGACGCACATTTGTGCCATTCGATAGAAGTCTGTCCTAAAACACAGTTCATAACTGCTAGTGGTGTTTTCCAGGAAATATACATAAAATTCAGTGGGACGCCATACTCTAGCCAGCAGCTCAGCTGAGTTTTGCTAGTATTAAGTAACTGTGTTCTCAATTTCGAATTGTGGTAAGAATAAAAGCATTTCTCTTGTTTATTTTAACATTTTGAGTGATTGATACTGCCATATCAAAAAAGAAAATGATTACGGCAAGTAAGTGCTTGCTCTAGGTCCCCAGCCGCAGTTCAGGGTCTAGAGACAAACAAATAAAATATGGACACCTAACTAAGACTATGGAAGGCGGATCAATTATTGAGATCAGTGGGAACATATCACCCATCTTATTGAATAACAGAGGAAACTATTGAACATATCTCAGATGCAATGCAGTCTTGGGGAACTGGTACTATGTGAAAACAACTGGGTGAGATGTGCTATGTTGGTCAGAGAGATCTGACCCAGTCTGTGTAATGTTGTTGTGTGGTGTTGTGTGTAAGAGTGGCTCAGTAGATAGAGTACTGAGACATGGCACAAAATGTTGTTTCAGAAGTTTCTGTTTTGGCACTAAAGTGGTGCCAAATGCTGTTGTAAAAATACACAAGCGTGTGCCTGTGCAGCCTAACATTGGTGTCAGTGAAGCCTAACATTGGTGTCAGTGAAGCCTAACATTGGTGTCAGTGAAGCCTAACATTGTACTCCAGCTACGGAGAGGAGTGGGCCACCAGACTCCCGTACCAGATCGTCACAGGCGAGATAAGTGAAAACCTGGCCTGCTGGAGATTCACAACTATTCCACCATCAACTAAATAAATAAAATATTGAGAAATATAACATTTACTTCATTCCATAAGTCAATGGACAAGGATTTTGGTAGTCACAGATTGGGCGTGATGACGCCACTCCAACGAAACATCCAGTGCTAGTTCTCCCAAAGACATTATAGATAATAGTAATATTAACCATTCTTATAATATACCTATGTACACAAATTACATTTTATTATGCCACATATTTATGCATTTCATTAATAAATTCATATCATTACATATGTTCTGACCAAAATAAAACTTGGTTCAGAACTAATAAATTTAAAAAATTGTTAAAACTAAAACCATAACAACCAGAATTAGTTCAGTGTAATTACATGTGTGTGTCTGTATATTATATTCACTACACATTACATTTAAGTACCCTAGACTTTTTAACGTAGCTAACATTCATTATAGTAAAACAAGTCTGTTTGAGGTCGTAAGTGGTAGCAGAAAAGCCTCCTGTAATTCACATAAACTTTTATCTCGGAAGCCTTCACAGCTGACCTCATACAGTACACTAGGTAACATAACAAACATACAATAACATCAAAAACCACTACAAATATTGGGGTCTTGTCCGGGGATTAGGTTTATCAAAGATAGTAGGATATTCTGGTGTGAGAATTAAACTAGTGGGGACAGAGTTGTATAAAATTTAAAAGTGTCCCTTAAAATCAAAAGTGGAAAATAAAAGTTGATGAATTTTCACAGCCAGTGGTAATTGGTTGATTAATTAATTAATATATTACCTTAGTGATTATATACTTAGAATTACCTTAGTCATTACATACTTGAGATTACTTTAGTCATTGTTAATTTGTATGTTAAAGTATGGCAGATCTAGCAAAATTTAGATCGGCTGCTGTGCTGACGGCGAAGGAGATGAACATGGAGGGTCAGGTTTTAATTCAGTATGTAACTGCAGAATGTGACAAGTATATTGAAAGGGAAGATAGGAGGTTAGCTGAAGAGAAGAGGTTACAAATTGAGGCTGATAAAGAACTTAAGAGGTTGCAGATTGAGGCTGACAAAGAGGCTAAAGCATTGGAGGCAGAAGAAAAACGACAGCAAAGGGAGGCAGAAGAAAAGAGATTGACTGCCGAAAGGGAGGCAGAAGAAAAGAGATTGACTGCCAAAAGGGAAGCAGAAGATAGAAGATTGCAAAGGGAGAACGAATTACGACTAAGGGAGCTGGAATTACAAGGCCATGCTCCTGAAAATGGTGCCAGCCCTTTTGCCTCAGATTCTACGCCTAGTCAGGTAGCCTCAACATCAGCTATAGGGTTTCATTCAGACCATTTTGTTGAGAAAGACGATGACATCGAGGGGTACCTCAGTAGATTCGAATTATTAGCTACTACGTATGGGTTAGAGAGAGAGAGGTGGAGTCTTAAGTTATCACAGGGACTGAGAGGTACTTCTTATGAAGTCTTTGCTAAGATGAATAGAGACGACCAAGACAATTATGACATGCTAAAGCAGGCTTTGTTATTGAGATATGAAAAGAATGGTGAATTCTACCGTAAGAAGTTTAGAAATGCCAAGCTGTTGTCTGGGGAGACATACCACCAATTCTCTGCCAGACTGGAAACCTATTTGGAGAAATGGACTGCTCTGGGGAAGACCCAAGATCTTAAAGAGATGATCATGATAGAGCAATTAAGAGAGTCCATGGCTCCAGACCTGAGAAAATTTCTCATGGAACAAGGTGCAGAGAGGTTGGGGGAGGTTTTAAATGTCGCTGAGAGGTATCAGGCAGCCCAGGCAGAGGTAAGTGGCACTAAAAAGAAGCACATAGAAAATTTTAAAGCTCCACAGCAATTTAGTAGATTTGATAACAGAGAACAAGGTAATAAAGGCAGGACAAACTTTGATAGGCCACGAAATGATTATCGTGACAGAAACTCACAGTTCAATGACCAAAAATAAAATGAAAGAAAACCGTTTAACCAAGGAAAGAGATGGTGTAAATGGTGTAAGAAAGACAATCATAACACCGAATTTTGTAAAAGGAAACCTTCAAACATTGCTGCAATGAAGTCGGGGACTCAAAGATTAAAGGTTAATCCTAGTGGACAGCAGGAACCTTATCACCCCCCAGTTTGTGAGGATGTTATTTGTAATGGGGTCACCACAAGGTGCCTATATGATACAGGTTTAAATTATGATTCAGTTGTGAAGTCTAGCCTATTGGACCCAAGTCAGTATACCACAGAAACAGTGGAAGTACAAGGGGCGACTAAGGACATACCACTCATGACACTTCCCATCGCAAGGATAACGGTGAAAACTCGCTATGTGGAAGGAGAAATCAGAGCAGCAGTGATAGATGAACCAATCTACCCTCTGATATTGGGGTGTAGGTACGTCTTCTTGGGGAATCCCGAGAGACCTGTGATCATGGCGACAGTGCAGACCAGATCACAGAAAAAGGAGGAAGAAGGTGAACCTATAAATGCTCATCCAGATGAGATGAGGAAGGCGCAGGCTGAGGATAGGACACTCAAGCCATGTTTTAAAAAATTGCCCAAATGCCACACACCTCCAAGCAAGGGAGAGTACTTTATGAAGAACAAATTATTATACAGGAAGGCCGGAACTGGAACAAATGGTCACAACCAGCTGGTTCTTTCCACTTCATATAGGGATAAAGTGATGGAACTCGGGCATGCGATTCCCTTCAGTGGTCACATGGGGATCAGCGCCACAGGACTGCGTATAGCTTGTCATTACTTCTGGCCAGGGATAACGGAGGATATAAAAAGATATGTCAAATCCTGTCCAGAATGTCAAAGGGTAGCTCCAAAGCATTTGACTGCTCCTACAACTCTAGGGGAAATGCCCATAGTGGGAACACCTTTTGAGAGGGTTGCAGTGGATATTGTGGGACCTCTCACTCGGACCAAGAGGAGGAACAGTTACATCCTTACTCTGGTGGACACTTGTTCTATGTGGGGAGAGGCGGTAGCCCTGCCATCAATTGATTCAAAACATGTAGCAGAGGCACTACTTACAATATTCACAAGATTAGGATTCCCGCATCAAATCTTGATTGATGATGGCTCACAGTTCAAGGAGAAACTAACGGAAGAAGTTTTTAAGCTATTTCAAGCCAGACACTTTCATTGTAGTCCGTACCATCCACAAGGGAACGGCCAGGTAGAGAGGTTCAATGGGACTCTCATTTCTATCCTGAGGAAGCTGGCACATGAAAAACCGGATATGTGAAATCAATTTCTGCCCGCTGTGTTGTTTGCGTATCGGGAGGTACCACATAGTTCAACCGGGATGGCTCCCGCAACTCTGCTATTTGGGAGGCCAATAAAAAGTCCATTGGAAGCCTTATTAAGGACCTGGACAGATGAGAAAGCAGAAGATACTGTTACCACATCGTATCAATATGTGAACGAGCTGACCACTCGTCTGAAAGCTGGATGGAAACTGGCAAATGATAATTTGAGACAAGCCAGGAAGAAACATGCAGCGTATTTTAATAGGAAAGCAAAGGACAGAGAACTAGCTGTGGGAGAGAAGGTGCTTCTTCTACTACCCGGCAGCCATAATAAATTACAAATTGGATGGCAAGGTCCATATACGGTTCTAGAAAAGGTGTCTAGAACAAACTATAAAATTGACAAAAAGGGGAAAGAGAAGGTATATCATGTAAACCTTTTAAAGAAGTATCTGGACAGACCACTCCAGGAAAGCACCCCCTTACTGACCTTGGCTATCGCCACTAAAATGAAAAAGGAACCACTCACCTCACATGAATACCCATTACATCCCTGTGAGACAGCCGGACAAGTAAAAGTCAATAAGCACCTGACTAAAAATCAGAGGGAGAGAGTTCAACAGGTTCTGGAGGAACATACAGATGTATTAACAGATAAACCAGGACATACAAATTTGCTACAGTATGACATGAAGCTGGTAGACTCAAACCCAATCTGTATGAGAGCCTATTCTGTTCCGTTCGCGAAGGAGAAGGCATTGAAAGAAGAAATAGATTATTTGTTGAAGGAGGGGATTATTTCACACAGTGAATCTTCTTTTAGCTCCAGTGTAGTTTTGTTGAGGAAACCGTCTGGGGAACATAGACTGTGCATAGATTACAGGAAACTGAATGCTGTCACAGAAGGACAAGTGGATCCATTACCAGACAGAAAACAGTTATTTGCCAGACTGAACAAGGCAAAATACTTTTCAAAGGTGGATCTTAGTAAAGGCTATTACCAGATCCCAGTGAAGCCTGAAGTTAGACCTTATTTAGCTTTTAGCACCTCGGAAGGGCATTATGAATTCAACATGCTACCATTCGGATTGAAAAATGCTCCGAGTGTATTTTCAAGGATGATGCGCAAATTGTTGGATCCCCTGAATAATCCATGTATCACGAATTTCATGGATGACATTCTCGTCGCCACAGAGACATTTGAAGAACACATTAACTCTCTGAAAATGTTATTTGATAAGCTTAGGGAAGCGAACTTAACTGCCAGACCAACAAAATGTTGTATTGGATGCAAAGAGTTGGAATTCTTGGGACACACTGTATATCAGGGTAACATGACCCCTGACCCCAAGAACTTGGAAAAACTACAGAGAGCACCTAGACCACAAACAAAAAAAGACGTGCGATCATTCGTGTCGTTATGTGGGTTTTACAAAAAATATATCAAAAATTTTAATTCTATATGTGCTCCTCTGACTGATCTGACTCGCAAAGGAAATCCAGATAAAATTGTTTGGACTGCGCAATGTGAATTGGCATTTCAAGAGTTAACGGAAAAACTCACTAGCAAGCCTATTCTCAAATTGCCTGATTTGACACAGGACTTTGTGGTGAGAACAGATGCAAGTAATGTAGGCCTCGGGGCGGCTCTGTTGCAAAGGTCATCTTCACCCAACGGGGAACTGAACCCAGTCGCTTATGCAAGCCGCAAATTGAATAAAGCGGAGCAAGGATATTCCACAAGCGAAAAAGAATGTTTAGCGTTAATCTAGGCAATAAAAAAGTTTCAAATCTATCTGTATGGTAGGACTTTTGTGGTCCAGACGGATCATCAGCCCCTAGTGTTCTTATCTCAGGCCAAGCATGAAAATGCAAGATTGTTAAGATGGTCTTTATTGTTACAACCTTATCAGTTTATTATCGAATATATCCCGGGGTCATTGAATGTCGGTGCAGATTTCCTCAGTAGGCACCCCTGTGATCAAAATTAGAGTAGTTGGCAGGCGTGAGAGTAATTTTATCTATGTGTATCACTGGTTTTGGAACTTGCAGTAGTGCATGTTCTCAAATGGGGAGATGTGTGATGAATTTACCGTGATACAACGTTAAAATATCTCCAATTATAAAGATAACATGTAGGGATAAAAATAATGCGTGAGATACTAGGAGACATGCTCGCCTATGCCAGCATTTCCTACCGCCATTAAAACTAACTAGTAGACATGCAGACGAAACGGTACCCTTTTAGACGGGAGGGAAACGGAGATAAAAATCATTATGACGGTCTGAACACGTGTTTGAATCTAGAAAGGCAAAAAGACGCAATTTGTAGTTGAAAGAAAAAAATTACGCCACTAGTTAACACAATGTAAGGAAATGGACAGAAAAAGACCTTAGCTCTTGTTAGAAACAGTCGTATCTTAGACGTTTTACCGTACTTAGTTGTTTTGTTCGAATATAGCGGCAAATGCCATACCCAAAGGTTCCAAACAAATTTCAAAAACTAACCTTGAGAAAAGTAAGGTTTTCGTTAATAATAAAGTTATGAAAATAAAACCTAGCTAGTTTGATAGCCCATCTTAAGCTGACAAATAATATACTTTTATTTATACAGACGGACAGATAACAAGGAAGATATTGACAAAAGACCGTATTGTTCCTATCAGACTAGCGAACAGTATTATTGTGCACACTTTCACTAAAGTCACATTTTGCGTCCTTGAGACAAGAAAATGCAAAATTCAAACTGTAATAAACTAGCGGGGCAATGTCGGGAGATAGTGGCTAAAAATAACTTAGGAAGCAGGTTTGTGTCGGTTTTACATGTAGTTAGTCCAAAACAACAAGTGAAATTGGGGAAAAGCCAAAATGTGACCGACGTACATTTGAGAAATTGAGATGTACTTTTGACTTTATTTTCAAAATTCAAATTGAAAAGCTTGGTCTTTCGATCTGATTGGCCAACGCCATTTTATATTAGCAAGATAGAGACGCACATTTGTGCCATTCGATAGATAATAATAATAATAATAAATTCTTTAAGCACCAAACACGGCGCATAAGGCAGAAACCAGTGCTCTCCAGTTTGTTCGTTGCGACGCCACTCCTCTTAGCTCTTGCACATTATTTAGGCCCAACGTTCTTCCTTCTCTTATTATTGTTCTTCTGAGTGTTTCTTTTGGTCTTCCTTTTTTCCTCTTACCCTCAGGAACCCAAGTGAGCGCCTGTAGTGGTATTCTGTTGTTTTGCATTCGTAGGACATGACCGATATATGACCATCGTCTTTTCCTTATATAGTCAGAGACATATTTCTGCCTAGAGTCTTCTCTTATTTGTCGATTAGTCTTGAATTCTTTCCAACTGATGTTCATGAGTTTTCTAAGACATTTGTTCTCGAATGTATTCAGCTTGTTCTCCAATGATTTTGTTATTTTCCAACTCTCACAGCCATATGTTAACACTGAGATAACATTTGAATTAAACAGACGAAGCTTGGTATGTATATTCAATGATCGTAATTTCCAAATGTTAGATAATCTATAGAAGGCGCTAGCTGCCAAAGCAATTCTAGTATGGATTTCTCTTGTTGTGTCACCATCCTGAGTCATTTTACTGCCTAAATAATTGAAACTTTCAACTTTCTGTAGTTTTTCCCCGTTCAAGATGATATCAAAGGTCTCGTTAGAAAAGTTCATAGCTTTAGTTTTAGAGGCATTTATTTGGAGACCTATTTTAACCGAGAGATGACACAAATTATTTATTGCTTCTTGGGATTGTCTTGGTGTTGAACTTAAGATAGAAGTCTGTCCTAAAACACAGTTCATAACTGCTAGTGGTGTTTTCCAGGAAATATACATAAAATTCAGTGGGACGCCATACTCTAGCCAGCAGCTCAGCTGAGTTTTGCTAGTATTAAGTAACTGTGTTCTCAATTCTGAATTGTGGTAAGAATAAAAGCATTTCTCTTGTTTATTTTAACATTTTGAGTGATTGATACTGCCATATCAAAAAAGAAAATGATTACGGCAAGTAAGTGCTTGCTCTAGGTCCCCAGCCGCAGTTCAGGGTCTAGAGACAAACAAATAAAATATGGACACCTAACTAAGACTATGGAAGGCGGATCTATTATTGAAATCAGTGGGAACATATCACCCATCTTATTGAATAACAGAGGAAACTATTGAACATATCTCAGATGCAATGCAGTCTTGGGGAACTGGTACTATGTGAAAACAACTGGGTGAGATGTGCTATGTTGGTCAGAGAGATCTGACCCAGTCTGTGTAATGTTGTTGTGTGGTGTTGTGTGTAAGAGTGGCTCAGTAGATAGAGTACTGAGACATGGCACAAAATTTTGTTTCAGAAGTTTCTGTTTTGGCACTAAAGTGGTGCCAAATGCTGTTGTAAAAATACACAAGCGTGTGCCTGTGCAGCCTAACATTGGTGTCAGTGAAGCCTAACATTGGTGTCAGTGAAGCCTAACATTGGTGTCAGTGAAGCCTAACATTGTACTCCAGCTACGGAGAGGAGTGGGCCACCAGACTCCCGTACCAGATCGTCACAGGCGAGATAAGTGAAAACCTGGCCTGCTGGAGATTCACAACTATTCCACCATCAACTAAATAAATAAAATATTGAGAAATATAACATTTACTTCATTCCATAAGTCAATGGACAATGATTTTGGTAGTCACAGATTGGGCGTGATGACGCCACTCCAACGAAACATCCAGTGCTAGTTCTCCCAAAGACATTATAGATAATAGTAATATTAACCATTCTTATAATATACCTATGTACACAAATTACATTTTATTATGCCACATATTTATGCATTTCATTAATAAATTCATATCATTACATATGTTCTGACCAAAATAAAACTTGGTTCAGAACTAATAAATTTAAAAAATTGTTAAAACTAAAACCATAACAACCACAATTAGTTCAGTGTATTGTAGAGTTTATTATTATTATTGTTATTATTATTAGACTTAATAATTACATGTGTGTGTCTGTATATTATATTCACTACACATTACATTTCAGTACCCTAGACTTTTTAACGTAGCTAACATTCATTATAGTAAAACAAGTCTGTTTGAGGTCGTAAGTGGTAGCAGAAAGGCCTCCTGTAATTCACATAAACTTTTATCTCGGGAGCCTTCACAGCTGACCTCATACAGTACACTAGGTAACATAACAAACATACAATAACATCAAAAACCACTACAGAGGCGATAATCTCCGGTTAGTATATCTAACCTGATACTGATTGTTGCGTGAGTATCCCTTTTTTCCCTGTACACTGACATGTGTCCACTCGCCATTCAGGCAGATACTCGCCGTCTTCGGAGGGTACCCATTAGAGCTGGGTCGGCTCAGGAGTCGCCAGTCCCTGGTCGACGACACACATTCAAATGTCTTTGCCAGGGCTCGAATTAATCCAGTCCAAGTACCTGTCGACGAGACTGATTTAAATGCCTCGCCCGGGTTTGAACCTGGATCACCTGATCGCCAGCGCATTGTGGTAACCATGACGTTGTCACAATGCCCTCTGTAGTCAGTAGGAACAAGAATCGTAACAATAGGCATTTCTGACACACTCCATTTCCTGTCAGATGAGTTCTGTGAGTTTTCCTTCGTGAAGAACTCAGTGTTTTAACGTTTATGTTTTTCTTGTCAAGTTCATTGCAGTGTTCCGTCAGTTTCCATGCAATTTTCTATTTTAAAAGTTAAGGGTCTTTCATAGCCTGCAAATCTACTTTTAAATTGATATGTTACAATTAGTACTCTGCTCCATCCGTGTACGCTTTGTGGGTGTCTTACTCTGCTCCATCCGTGTACGCTTTGTGGGTGTCTTATTCACACAAATTTGTTTTTTCGAAACCCGCTTGTCCCTTCCTCAGTTCTCTCTCTCTCTCTCTCTTTCTCTCTCTTTCTCTCTCTCTCTCTCTCTCTCTCTCTCTCTCTCTCTCTTTCTCTCTGCGTGTGTCTCTCTCTGCGTGTGTCTCTCTATGACGTTACCAAGTAAAATATGTTTAAATAGTTCTAGCTCCCTAGATGTGTCTGCGGTATCTATGGTGGCTTGTACTCAAATGCCATACGGACCACATCTTTTCTATCTTGAAGACGCCTTTGGTCAGCTGAGAGTTTCCTTATAGCGTCTTTGTCAATTCCTTACATATTTTAAAGCAATTTTTCAAGGCTTTTCTTCTTGGATAAGTAGCCTTGGTCCTTTATGTTTCCTTATTAACTTTTTATGTTTTGCTGCAAGGATTCCCTTTTCTAAAATCTGGATGCAGCTTTCTCTACCTGATTTGCTAACTGGGCCAGTACGTTGTTTTTATTCTCCTTTGATAACACTGACTAACAAAAAAAAACTTTTTTTTTTCTTTCTCTAACATTTCTATGTTTTTCTGGTCAATTTTAATGCGCTGTTTTTAAATCTGCAAACCGTTTTTCTCTATCAGGTCGGGATCTCTAGAAATACGCAATTGAAGTTTTTTAACAAGGCATAAAGTATTATAACATCATTCATACAAGAAGTGTAACAGTTATGTAGGCTTGAATTTCTTTGCAGTCGACTTTCGTCGGTGAATGGCATGTGGTACATCGCGATGAAGCATCCAACAATAATCGGCAAGCATGGTCACACTCCACCGTCCTTGATAGCGTGATTCCATTACGGCGATATCTTGATGGAATCGTTCTCCATGTTCATCGCTGACTTCGCCAAGTTTGTCAGGGAAAAAGTCAAGATGCGAATCAAGCAAATGGATTTTGAGGGACATGTTACAGCCCATAATTCTGTATGCATCTATGCACTGCTTAACAATATGCACATAGTCGACAGATTTGTGATTTCACAGAAAGTTATCGACGATCGATTTGAATGCCATCCATGCGCGAAGTTCACTACCATGTAACAAGTTCTCGAATTGTTTGTCTGCAATAACTTTCCTAATCTGAGGTCCTACAAAGATACCTTCCTTTATCTTTGCATCGCTAACTTGCGGAAACTTTTCTCGAAGATAAGTGAAAGCTTTTCTCGTTTTATCTAACGCTTTTACGAAATTCTTCATGAGCCCCAACTTTATATGTAACGGTGGTAAAATGATGCCGTCTTTGTTAACTAATGGCTCATGTATTACATTTTTATGCCAGAGCTGCATACGATCCCTGATAGGCCACACCTTTCTTGCATAATGTTCCTGTCTGTTGCGGCTGTCCCATTCACATAGGAAGCAACAAAATTTAGTATACCCAGTCTGCATGCCCGTGAGAATTGCAATGACCTTTAGGTCTCCACAAATCCGCCATTGGTAGTCATTGTACTTTATTTTTGCCAAAAGTATAGCCATATTGTCATAAGTTTCTTTCATATGAACAGAGTAGGCGACTGGAATTGATGAAAATAAATTTCCGTTATGCAATAACACGGCTTTTAGACTAGTCTTGGAAGAATCGATGAAAAGTCGCCATTCGTTGACTATGTGCTCACGACCAAGGTGCACCATTAGACCGTTTACATCTTTGCAATAGCAAATGCCATCATCCATCTCAAAGTATTGAACAAGTTCTCTGTGTCTATGACGAAATTTAGATATTGGAGTATTGGGCGCTAAAAGATTCCATTCTTTGAGTCGCGAACCGAGTAATTCCGCTTGTCCTTTGGTAAGAGCGAGATCACGTATTAGATCTGAAAGTTCTGAATGGTTAATTAAGTGAACACCATCATTCACCGGTATATAATCCGAGTCAGAATTAGTTTCTAAAGCAGGTAAACTATCACTTTCTGATGGTTCATTCACGTCCAACGGATATTGTTATGGTGGAACTGGGATCGGACACGTGATTGGATCATGAGGCACTGGTTTCGATACCGATTCTACAACTTCTAGAAGCCATATTTCGCTCAGAATTATTTCAAAATACAGTAACTATTTGAAAAATAGCGTAACATATGTCATGCATCTTTTAGCAGTATAAAAAGTAGAATTATTTTGCATTTTATTAATTTTTAATAAGTTATATAGTAAAAATGAAACGGAGCAAATAACGGTTTCCCAAAAATATATTTATTCACAAATATCTTAAGAACCCGACGCGATAGAGATAAACGGATTTCAGATTTGAAATCAGCGCAAGAAACTGACCTAAGAACACTTATTCTTATATAAGAAAGAAAAATGTTGTTTGTCAGTGTAATTCGTTTTAATTCTTTGTTTTCTCATGTGATTAACTCATGACTCGCAGCTTTGGAAATTCCCGATGTTGCTGTTGTTTAATTCTGACTTCCTATTACTTCTTGTTATATCTCCTTTTCGTTCCTTTCTAAAGTGATAGATGTGCATAAACTAGTCGCTCAATGACCTTGAAATACCGTCTGCTAATCTTATCTCCATTTCTAATCACATTTCTAAGTTTCTTTCGGATATTATTTATTAAAATATAGAATTCACTTTTGCGATAGGAGTTGCAAGTATTCCCTAAGCCCTCAAATGTTTTAGAAAATACTTAGGGCTTATGAAATTCCCAGCTGCGTTGTTTCTATCATCAAAAGCCTCTGTGCTAACTTTACATGTAGTGTTGGGCAGAGCAACCTAACTTGTGAAATGAAAACAGGAGTACGACAGTTATGCCCAGTATCAACCATTTCATTGTTAACTGTCAAAGACTGGTGATCCGCTAGACAACAGAGGACAGTCCAGGAGGAATATGATGGACAACGTTCGCTACACTGGAAGATCTGGTATATGCAGATGACATTGCACTACTCGCACATTCACATCAACACATCAATAAAAAATTTAAAAAAAAACAAAACCAGATAGACTGAATAAGTAAAGCCAACAGGTGGGCCTGAACATCAATCTAAAGAAGACAGAAATCATGACACGCAATGTGGGCAATCTTGAGCCCATTAAAATAAGGAAAAAAAAAAGTTAGTTGCTTATCCTTTACAGGACGTGGCAATCAACTCCAGCTTTTATTGGCTGTTTGTGATTTTTCTAGGCAATTTTTTTCATTCAGTAGTTTGCCATTGCTTTCTGAACGGTACGGCGCTTATACCATTGTTAAAAATCCACACAAAGCGATCTGCTACCAAACCGCCTGCAGCAGGTTTCGAACCTGGTATATCTGGATTATGAAACTGCGTTCATATCCATTAGGCCACAGACGCCGAATAAGGAAACAAAAGTTAAAACAGGCCGACGCATTCACATACCTAGGATGCATGGTAACACCAGACGGCGGAACAAGCAAAGACAACAACATAATGAATAAAGCGAGAACAGCCATTGCTAGTCTAGACAATACCTGAAAGTCTTCCCAGGTCAGCACAGACACACAGTTAAGACTATATGAGAGCTGTGTATTTGCTGTGCTTCTCTATGGTGCGGAATGCTGGAGAGTAATAGAGAAGGAAATCTCGAAATTGTCCTCTTTCTACACAATCTGCCTAAGGAAAATTCTCAGAATCTGTTGGCCGAATACCATTACCAAGCAAGATTGCTTACACGGAGCAACCTAAAGGACATGCACGCCATCAAAGCTGGAGTTCGGCTGGCCCCTATGTCATCACAAGAACAGCTGTGCTATGGATCCCTGGAGGAAAACGAAAGAGAAGCCTACTAAAAACAACGTGGCAGAGAACTGTGGTGGCCGACATTCAGATAATGAACCAGAGCTGGGGCACTGCACGAAGGATGACCACCGACTGAGCAAAGTGGAAGCAGTTTGTTGCTGCCTTACAAGACGCCACCAGATGTGACGGTTACTAACTGCTCTGACAAACGGTGGCTAAGGATCAAAGAAGACAAGGAAGTTGCGAGTATCTGACCACTTACCAAGATTCTTGTCATTGTAGTCTTCATGAGTGATAATCTCAGACACGGATCTTCGCACCAGCCTTTCAACGTTGTCTGCATCCAAAGACATATTTGATGAGCCAGACAAGACAACCAGGTCGTTGGCTACAGCTTTTCCAACTGCCCCAGTTCTGTTTAATCGTAAAATAGCACTTGCTTCAATCAGTGTTTCATTGATTGTTAGAGTCTGCAACTTTCTATTGTTGTTTTAAAAAGTAATGTGCCTGGTCGTGTAGCCGCCCCACCCAGTGTTATTATATGGTAGTGTATGGGGCTGGAAACCTCATTAGGTAATACACATAGCCACATAAACCGATACTACAAGTGCGTGTGTGTGAATCCTTGGTACTTGTTTCCTGCAAGGAGGCCTGGCTGCAGTAGTGGCCTCTCGCTCCGTAAGAAGCGAAAAATAGAATGATGATGATTATTCCGTATGTTTTACAATCAGTACGTTATCTAGCATACACTAAAGTAGTGTTTTCCAAGCGGTGTGCCACGGCACACTAATGTGCCGCCACGCCTATCAAAGTGTGCCGCAAAACTTTTGTAGATTTACTATATGAAGCATATTTTTAGTGATCATGTAATTTAAAACTGATCTAACAGCTTGAATTCATTCAATAATAATTGAAGCTATTAACTGCTTTGAACAAAAATAGATACACTTCGAAATTATTTTAAACAATTAAAAGAAAGTCGGATTGAGAGTTTTCTTTGTTCTAAAAGACTGGTACGGTACCCAAAAATTAGTGTATTTGATTAGTATATATATCACTGTAATTTTCTATTCAGGCGCGGGTCAGATAGGTGTGCCGCAAATTTTTAGAACTTTGAAAAGTGTGCCGTGAACACAAAAAGGATGAGAAACATTGCGCTAAAGTCTAGGACTGGGATTGATGTAAAAAAATCTTAATCGATTAACCAATCAAGTTCGAACACTTAGATAAATGAAAAAAATCGTAAATAGTTTTAAAAAAAAAAGGAATTTTGCTGGATTTACACCAACTGGGGGCTTGAACGGGCTATATCCATTGCTTAATTCTTCACAAAAGGCGACGGACCGATATAAGTTAACAGTTGCCCGGCCAATGCCGCATCGTTATTGACTTCGGAAATATCTTGAGGAAACTACCTTGGGATAGAATCGACATTACGCTTCTATCTACAACTCTGCCAAGAGTAATCTTGGGCGAAGGTAGACACCTTTGACGACCCATTTTAGATACTGTTGAGTTTTGGTCACTGTTGGACCACTACTGCAAAACAGGGGAGGCAATCCGTGACAATAGCAAATGCTCCCGCATTTAAGCAAAAAAAAAAAAAAAACCCTATCTACACCAGCAGTAGGCAACTTAGGAAGTGTGTCGAGATCTACTTTAATAACTCTGAGCTGTCTAAAGATCAGTCTTGATAAAGTCATGTATATCAGCAGGTTTCAGAGTATCTGGAATGTTGGAATAAGTCCAGTCTTTTTGTAACATCTATCTCTGCCGCACTGTATGCTTCCTGCAACCCCAGTTGTGGACAATTAAAACTAAAAATGTAACCGAATGTTGAAACTTCAATTCAAAGATGGCTTCCTACCTTAGATAGTTTATGGATAAAGTTAATTTTAGTGAGCTAACTTGCGGGGTTTTTTTTTGGCTGATGGAGACTGAGCACCTATGGGTTTGCCCGGAGTGCAGTGAGGTCGATTCTGATTAACAATAATAATAGCGGGTTTTCACTGGGAAGGCGGGGAAAGTACCGCTAAACCTGAGGAACTTCGCTGTTTAAGTTTCCGTGGGATTTGGCTAGTCAGAAATTTACCTAGGTTAAAAATTCTTGTATACTCCCTCTTTCTCCTGGAGATCTGCCAAATTATGTTTTGAGATCTACCGGTAGTCAAGATCAACCGGTTGCCGATCTTTAGTCTACAATATTCCTGATTACCGGATACTGACTGTGTTAAATTGATTGCTACATGACAAACTGTTAGCACTTCATTTGACATAAAAAATGAGAGCGTTAAATTGAATGTCTTACTTACCTGCCAGAATTGTAATATTTCTTTGATATAAGAAATGAGAATGTTAAATTGATTTTCTTACTTACCTGCCAAAATTTTAGTATTTCTGTCTCGGATTGCCTCCCCTGCTTTGCAGTAGTGGTCCAACAATGGCCAAAACTTCAGAATATCTAAACTGGGTCGTCAAAGGTGTTTACCTTCGCACATGATTACTCTTGTCAGATATGTAGATAGAACTGTAACGGCGCTTCTATCCGAATGGAATCTTCACAAGATAATTCAGAAGTCAAGAACCATGCGGCATAGGTCTGAGCAATGGTTAACTTATGTCTGTCCGTCACCTTTTGTGAAGGATTTAAGCAATGGTTTTTAGCCCGTTCAAGCCCCCAGCTGAGTTAATTCAGCGAATTTCCTCTTATAATAGTATAGCTTTGTTAAGAGGTGAATATATGTCTATATGTATATGTGTATTAAATAGTAATGCTTGTGGCGTGAGGTTTTTATTGGCTCTTGGATCAGTATAGTACTGAAAATTACAGAAATAGAATTTCTGCAGAAAATGGTGAAGTCCTAGTGTCTGAGAGAACTACTGGTATCACAAACTAGTTACGGTTGTGAATGATCTGATCTCGAAAATTTAGTAGAGAGGAGACCGACATAAATTGCCACCTCCGCTGTGTAACTAACTGTGATATTAAGACAAGGAAACAGATTTTACTTACAATGATAAAATTGACAAGTCTTCAAATACAATTTCCTTATTATTTATTTAGTATATACACTATCTACTCTTGTGCTGAAGGGTGAATGTTGAAAAATGGAATGTAATGGATTTGTAAGTTTACATATGATTTACAAATATTTATATTTAAATAGATATGTAAATATATTACAACAAGTTTTCCAATTATAGGAACAAAAAATTATATCAGCTGTGCTGTTATTCAATTATAGTACATGTATCAGCTGTGCTGTTAATTAAGTATATAACATTTATTAGCTATGCTGTTAATTACGTATAATTTATCCACTATGATCTTATTATTGTCTCTTGCTACGCTAATTCACGTTTTCTTCATTGACTTAAATTTTGCTCACAATGCTGACAGAAATGGTACTAATGTGTACTCATCTCTTAGAAGTTCTGTTCTTCTTGGTTTGGTTGACACAAAACACCCGCTGTTGATCGTTTCGTTAGCCCACCCAAGACAGATGGGGACTAAAGATGTATCTCAGGTACAATCTCTGTGCTCCTGTGAAGTTCCAGGCAGCTGGATTGACTGGACATACGACCTCAGGTTTGATGACACGAATAAAACCCTCCAAGATTTAGACAGGCCAGGTTTTGACTCGACTTAGTGAAGCAGGCTGCAGGTCAATGCACTCAGGTAAACAATAAATCAAGGTTGACAGCTCCTCTTATACAGTCGGTCGTCTCTCTCTGGCTTCGCGTCGGTGTTGCGTGTTTTAGCATAAAATTTCGCCCGATTATATAGGTAGATGAATGCTTAAGGAAAGCTTTTGGTTGGTTCCTGGTGGGGCAAGCTGATAGATTGTCTGCAGTTTGGTCCCATGCCTCGTACAGTCTAATTTTATTCAGTTTTCTTCCGCCATATTGCGTAAACAAGATGGCCGCGATCCACATCCGAAAAAACAGGGCTTAAGTTTTTTTCCTTTCGTAACTTCTTGTAATTTATTCTGGCTCAGCGACTGGTGAACGGTGCTCGTTGATTTGTTGGGCTCTCGACATAGGGATTTAACAAAGTAGTGGGTTTACACAACTCGTTTCACGACATAGTCCCATCCTTTCCTAACTGTGACCTGTCATAGCTGACGTGTAAACCTCTGCTGTAGTTAATCCTTTTGCGTCTGTCCTTCCATAGTAATAGGGTGTCGACTGTGTGATATCGGCTAGCGTAAGGATGGTGTTGCGATGATTGTGAAAATTTGTTGCAACGCCAAACATTTTTCTCTATGGTCTATGTAGCTTTAGCTTCCTTTTCTAATGCTTTTGATGGGAAATAACTCATGTATTGTAGTCATTTTTTTATTTCTACTAGTTGTCTAATCGTGTGACGATAGTTGCCGATAGTTTGTGTGAACGATTTTGAGTCATGTCCATATACGGAGCGCTCAGGTCGTCAGTTCTTATAAACAGTTGGCAATCGCAATGTTTCAAGATTCATTTCCTTATTAGGTTCGAATCTGTACGATTGTTCTCCAGAATATTCTTTGGTTCGTAAGTTGGCTGAACACCGTTCGAGTCGCGCCTGTCTGCGCATGTCTGGTCTTGATCGCTTTTTGCACGGATTCCGCCCCGACATTCAGAGTGTGGCAGATGCGTGATAAGCAAGACGCGTTTGGTTTGCCAGCGTCTGTGCTTAAAATGTTCAAGAAATAATGTCCTATTCATATTGTTCCTTTGGAGATGATATATCTGTGGTGATTCTAAGGGCTTGGAAGCCTGTGAGTTATATGTTTATTTCCTGAAGTAAAGGTAATGACATTTTTGACACTTATCGATATCTTTCGAGATTGACATTTTGTTTGTAGCCCGATTATAGGAGGGTCTACGCTATGAGAAGTTTTTCGTCAGCTCGCGAATCATGTTCGCTGTTACTGCTTCGATGGATGCTTGTCCTAAGAACTATCTGCCTGCTAAACTTTACTGCTTGTTCCAGATTTGATATCTTGGATAACTAAAGGAATTTGGAGGATCTTTGAAGACATTATTGATACACTTCAGAAGACGTCCCTGTCTTGCTGAGGTTAGATTTAGGAGAGAGGATTTGATCTCCTATCATATTGATATCTTCCAGCTGTTATAGAAAGGGATGGAGATTTCCGCCTGAATACATTTACAGCCCTATGATGTACTGATATGCATGTGATTCATCTTTACTATGATGCTGTCTACCGTCCATTGCTGTACTGACTATGTTGCTGTAACAATGACTGTTTGATTGTACCTATGATGTACCTACCTTCGCGTATACATTTTGTCATTGTGGCGTCCACAATAAATTATACAAGAAAACGTCACTAGCTGTTGCAAATCTCATTGACTTTACCCATCGTGAGTTAATGTGACGTCCTTGTGTGGATTGCCCTGTTTGTGATGATAACTGTTTGAATACACATCTGCATCTTACACAAACCAGACCACAGACACCATACTACGTCTTCATCGCCATTCAACATTATGACGTTCAACAAAATGGTAGTCAACATTTGGTGGCCAGTCCAAAGGCATTATTAACCTGCCACACATCAGCCTCAACATTTGGCAGACATAAGCTGGTTTGGTCTGGTGCCAGCAGACACGGGGTCCCTTACCCACTTCATTCAACAAACAGCATTCTTCAAGAAATTCTACATCTACATACAGAATTATGAAAGTACTCGGCGTTGCCTGGAAAAGGTCGAAATTGTAACTTTTTGCCAGAAGCAAGAAATTTGACAGTACCCTGCGTTGTTACATATTGCCGGATATCACAGACTGTTGCTGTCTTTAACTCAAGTGAAGCCAGTCGCTGCTGTCAAGGTGCCAAGTTGCTGTCGTGTAGTGAAGGTCAAGTGCCGGTTGTTTCGAGTTCGATTCTCAGAAGGCCAAGTACCGATTTCGATTGATTTACTTTGGATTCAGAAGGACAAGTGCCGAAACAACACTACATTCAATATATCAGAAGCTCAAGTACCATCGTCTTGACAGTTTTGGAACAGTTCAGATGTACCATCATCGTTGGATCTTCATTCCTTAGGACGCTGATTGTCATCTGTTTTTTCTGCTGGGCTGATGTTGGATTACCTTAAGTTAAGTGGCCTGTTTTGTTTGTGAACTGTGCCCTTATACTTCTACTGAGTCTTCTGTGTTTCATCTTATTCTTTTGTTATATGTTATATGTTTATATGTTATTTGTATATTTATATTTATATATTTATGTGTCTGCGGGTTTCGGTTGGGCGGTGTCTCCCATAGATCATACCACGTCATAGAGGTTGTCTATCGTGAGCGTTTTCTGTAGGGAGTGCAAATTTCCGATACTGGAATTTGCAAAGCGACTTCTGTTGCTATTTTTTGTTAGTTGTGATGACATGTGTTAGTATTGTTTTCGTTATTTTTCGCACTATTTAGTTTTGTTTTGATTTGTTTGTATTTGCTAGCCTACTCTTTCCTATTGTTTAGTTTCATACACCATTTATGTTTATACACTGTTGTATCTTGTATTTATAATATCTTCTCGCAGATATCATCACATTTTTTGTGATATTCCTTTAATTTTCGCTTTATTTTTTGTTGATTTCTGCGAATGTTTTCGTATTGTTGCTAAACCTTTGTTATTGTTTACATTGGTATTGTTTACATTGTTAATGTTTACATTGTTATTGTTTACATTGTGATTGTGTTTACATAGTCATTGGTTACACTTATAGTAGTTAATTCACATTTGATAATGGATTATACTGATGCACTACTACTATACTGATGATAAATAAATGATGAATAGTATTGTGCACTATTGAATGGGAAGTGCACCTATGATCAAGAGTTGATTGATGATATTTCAAAAAGGTCTATACACAAGGTCTTTGATTTAAGACTTGTTTCCCACAAAGATTGGGATAATAATATAGTGTTGTGAGTAAGCAAGTGCTTCATTTAAGACTTGATATATTTAAATTTGAAATAAGATAATTAATTATTTCAGGTTGTGGACTCAGATTTTAGACAACATGTCTACACTTGAATACTTTATTGAGCAGGGTAAATCGCTTGGGAAGACTGTTGATAAGTTAGAAGAATTTGCAACTACTCAATATGATAAAGCATTAAAAATGGAAGCTGAACAAAAGAAACTGCAGATGCAGGTGGATGAAAAAAGATTCCAAATGGAAATGGAAAAACAAAAAAGAGAAGCAGAAGCAAAAGCTGAAGAGAAGAGACTACAGATTGAGTCTGAAAATAAAAGATTAGAAAAACAAGCTGAAGCTGAAGAAAGGAAGTTACAAAGAGAGTCTGATGAGAGAAAAGCAAAAATGGAGCATGAAGAAAAACTCTTAGCTTTGGAAGTTGAGAAATTAAAGGTGATGAACATGGGTAATGCTAATGATGCAAATAAGGTCTCAGATAAGACTAATGCAAGCACTTTCAAGCTTAATCTACCACCATTCAATGCTTCCATCGACGATATAACATTCTATCTGGACAGATTTGAAACTTCATGTAAAGTACATAACATAGATAAATCACTGCAGGTTTATCATTTGTCCAAGATACTTAGAGGTGATGCTTTGAGTATGTTAAGCATGGTAGATGAGCCTGACAAGAACAACTATGAGGTTGTGAGGGCTATATTGTTAAAGAAATACCAACTTGACGAAGACGGCTATCGTCTTCAATTTAAAAATACGTTGCCAGAAACTGGAATGCAATTCTCTGAATTCATTTCAAAGATACGTCATACTTTTTCACGTTGGGTGGAGCTGTCTAAGACATAAAAAACTTATGAAGGACTTATGGACTTAATACTTAGAGACAAAGTCATGTCTTCTGTCCTTGAGTCTTTCCTTGCTTTCCTTCTTGAACGTAAACCTAAAACAATAAAAGAAATGGAAGATTTATGTTGCCAGTATATAACTGCGCATCCTCACGTAACCATTGGTAACTCTAAAGTAAAAGAAGGTCTGCCAGTTGCTTCGGCAGCACCTTATGGTCAAAACTCTAGTCATAGATTCCAACAAAATTTTGATAGGAAAAGTAACCGTAGTTACGGTCAAAATTATGGAAATCAATTTCAGGGTGATTCTTCTTCGAAGAATTGGAGACGAGCTGACAGTCCTCGTTACTTCCAACCTAATAATTTTAGGCATTTCAGAAGAGGATATGGTAACAGAGGTTTTTTCTCGCGTAGACCTCAAAACCAAACAAATAGATGTTCGCATCAATGTGGACATGATAATAATCATGGAAACTGTAGTTCAAAACAGGATAACAGTTATAATAGAGACACTAATAACTACAGAGATAATAACAACAGTGATAACTTCAGAGGTAATAGTAGTCGCGGTAGATCTCAATACAAAAAAAAAGAGATATCAGCAGGCTAACTCTGTTCAACAAGAATCTCAGGGAGCTTGTAATCAGGTTTCTGATAATAAAAACTCTGACGCTGTCACTTGTTCTTCTTTTGACTTTGGGAGGGCAAATAAATGCCCCCAATGCAGTACTCTGTTCGAACCGACTACAATATCGACTTTGAGTTGTGGTCACCCTCTCCCCGCTCTTCCTGCTTCGGTTGCGCATGACGGGAGAGGTTCTCTAATCCTACATAAGGGTCTTGTTAATAATACTCCGGTCTCACTACTTTTCGATTCCGGATGCACCACTATTGGTGTTAGACAATCGCTTGTAGAACCATCCTGTGCTACAGGAAGAGTTATCAAATGTGTCACATTTGGCGGCACTCTAGAGAAATATCCTACTGCTGTAATTCACATTGCCACTCCTTTCTTTACGGGAGATGTGCATGCCTGTCTCTTACCTAATCCTATTGCGGACCTTATTATTGGTCGTATCCACGGAGTTAGGGAATGTACCCCACAGCAGATTGCTGCTTGGGAAGATCATAATATGCAAGCTACCAATGCAGTGGTTACAAGAGCACAAGCTCTACAAACACCGCAAACTTCATTGGATAGTGATAATGAAGTTCATAGCCAAGATAGTACCTTGGTTATTTCTCGTGACTCGTTCATAAAATTACAAGAAGAAGATCCTACGCTAAAAAAAATTCTTCATTCTTGCGAAGAAAGGTGATCCAAATAAGGATACACAAAGAAAATCTTGGATAGCAATGCAAAACGGCGTACTTGTACGTATGGTACAAGACTCGGCTACGTCAGCACATTCGCAAATTCTTGTTCCCAAGAGTATGAGAGTGCAAATATTGCAACATGCTCATGACTCGCAATGTGCTGGACACATGGGATTTTCCCGTACAAAGTCGAGAGTCCTTGCGGCTTTCTTTTGGCCCTTTGTTAACAAGGACATTCGTATATACTGCCGATCATGTCAGGTATGTCAGGAGGTCAAATCAAGAGGACCACGACATGCTGCGCCTATCCAGGCTGCTGACATCCCTATTCGGCCATTTCAGAAAATGACCATAAATATTATTGGCCCTTTTAAGATAAAGTCGGCCAGAGGACATCAGTTTATCCTTACATGTGTCGATATGTGCACACGTTGGCCAGAGGCTATCCCTCTAAAGAGCATATCTACTACAGATATCGCAGATGCTCTTTGGCTGATATTTTCTCGCTTGGGGTTCCCCAGAGAAATACTGTCAGACCATGGCACTCAACTCATATCTGATACTATGTCTCAAGTAATGTCTACCTTACACATTAAAAGATCTCTCAGTAGCATCTATCATCCTATGTCTAATGGGTTAGTTGAGCGTCTGAATAGAACGCTCAAGACTTTACTTGGTAAGATAACTGAAGATCATCCTCAAGATTGGGACAGGGTTTTACCCGCGGCTCTCTTTGCCTATAGAGAGGTTCCAAACGAACACACAGGTTTTTCTCCCTTTGAACTTGTCTTTGGCGCGCGTCCGCGCGGCCCTATGTCTTTGTTACACGATCTCATCACTGCCGATGATATTAGTGATGACACTCAATCCTCATATGAGTATGTCATTGCTCTTAGGCAAAAGATCATTGAGGCATGCAAACTAGCAACTGCTTCATCAGAAATTGCTAAAGAAAAAGCAAGGCAGTTTGCTAACAAGAACAGATGTCTACGACAACTTTGTCCAGGTGACAAAGCATTCGTCCTACTCCCCAGTAGGGAAAATAGACTTCTGATTGCATGGAAAGGTCCATATGCAATAGTCTCACGAATTTCCGATGTTGACTATGTGGTCGATATAGATGGAAAGCATAAAACTTTCCATATCAACATGCTGGCGGAATTTCATGAGCGTCCAGACTATTTACTGCCTATTTTCCAGGCAACGGACGATTCTTCTGTACCTCATGGTCATTACTCATCCCTGTCTGTCATACAGGATGAGAAATCTGGTTTTTTTGTGATGTCGATCTTCCTCTTCCAGTGGTTCCACTACATTCCATGGAATCTTGGAAAGATGTCTCCATTTCTCCTAATCTTTCTGTTGATGAACATCGTCAAGTCTCGTCGATGTTACAGACATTTAAGGATGTTCTAACCGACATCCCTGGTCACACGCATGTCATAGAACATGACATAATTCTTACCGACAATAATCCTATTAGGGTTAGGCCTTATCCTATCCCTATACACTTTCAGTCACAAGTGGAAAAGGAATTGGATGAAATGATTCAATTAAACATAATTGAACCATCTACTTCACCATATTCTTCTTCCATGGTTATTGTTCGGAAGAAAGATAAGAACATACGAATTTGCGTTGATTATCGCAAATTAAATCAAGTCACAAAGTTCGATGCTGAACCTATGCCTTTACTAGAAGATCTACTTATTAGACTTTCTAATTCTAGATTCTTCACTAAACTTGACTTGTCTAAAGGTTATTGGCAAGTGCCTTTAGCAGATCATGCCAAACCTCTTACTGCTTTCTCAACACCTAGGGGTCTATTTCAATGGAATGTTATGCCTTTCGGTCTTATGAACGCCCCTGCTACTTTCGTTCGCATGATGCGTCGAATTCTTTCTCATCGTTCAGATGTCATCGCATACTTAGATGATATCTGTCTCTTCAGTGATTCCTGGGAAGATCACTATTTGGGTTTATATGACCTACTGTCCACTCTACGTGAGTTTAATTTGACAGCAAAACCCTCTAAAGCCTATATTGGTTTTGGTGAAATCTCTTTCCTGGGTCATCGTGTTGGTCATGGTCTCTTGAAGACAGAAGACCACAATACTTCGAAAATATTGAACATCTCTGTACCTAAAACGAAGAAACAAGTCCGTAGTCTCTTGGGTTTAATTCAATTCTATGGGAGATTCATCCCGAATCTATCTTCGATCATGGCACCTCTCTCAACTTTGTTGAAGAAAGGGTCGCCTAATCTGGTTCGTTGGTCTCAGGAATGTCAATCTTCCTTAGACCAGATCAAGAAAATATTTTCTTCTTCTCCTCCCATCCTAAGATTACCTACTCTTGATAGGACTTTTGTTCTTCGAAGTGATGCTTCATCCACTGGGATCGGAGCAGCACTTATGCAGGAATATGCTGAAACTCTGCATCCTGTTATGTACATTTCTAGAAAACTAAATGCGGCAGAGAGGAACTACTCGGTTTTAGACCGTGAGTTGTTGGCTATGGTTTGGTCAATTCTCAAACTACAAAGATTCCTCCTGGGCGCACATTTCATTCTAGAAACTGATCAAAAAGCTCTTACAGCTATTCAGACTAAGAACTTGAAGAGTTCGAGATCCACTCGATATGCTATTGCTCTTCAACCTTTTCACTTCACGGTACGAGCTATCCGTGGGTCGGATAATGTGATGGCTGACATTCTGTCTAGATGCCCACATGATTCCAACTAATACTTCTGTCCTATTTCTAGATATACGACAGAGTCATAACACACCTATATTACTACAATACATTAGCACATCTGTCCTCACTTTAGGTGAACACATACTATTGTGCTTTGTTATCATCTTCTTCTGTTCCCATCTTTAATATAAGAGGAAGACTGAGTAGTTAATATAAGGGCCGAAAGTTTACTCGGCCACAATTAGTAATAATAATGTATTGTATATTATGAAACATAATGGTTGTTAAATAGAATTATATTGTTTGTATTTTCTCAGCATGTCATTGATGATCTGAGAATCTACCTTTCGGTTTTCAAACATGGAGAGTTCCCACTTTATTTGCTTACCTTAGGAACGACAGGAGATGAGTCCTGGATCTTCATGTAGTTAATTTCATTATATACTCATATTATTACACGTTTAGATAATGTACTATTTAATATTTACTATCAGATGTGTACATCCATTCTAAAGCGGTATTAGAGTATGACACCGCAATTTGATAATGATAGTATTGCACTTGCATATGTATGTTGTATTTACATGCTAACGTAGTGTGTGTTGGTGGCACCTCCCCGATATATCTTTTGAATCAGATTTTTTATCTGTTGAGAAATATTCTCACCAGACACTCTATGTGTCAATTTAGCCTCATATTAGGCAATTTAATTCATTATCCGCGCATAATTCGTGCGTTGTAAGGCCGTTTTTGGCTTTACTCTTGGATATTTAAAAAAAATGTTGCACATTTTTTTTTATCGGGAGGTTGCGGTAATGTTGCGATGATTGTTGCAACGTTTGTTCGTCTATGTATTTATTTTCTAATGCATGGGAAATAACGCATGTATTGTAGTCACTTTTTTATTTCTACTAGTTGTCTAATCGTGTGATGATAGTTGCCGATAGTTTGTGTGAACGATTTTGAGTCATGTCCACGTACGGAGCGCTCATGTCGTCAGTTCTTATAAACAGTTGACAATCGCAATGTTTCAAGATTCATTTCCTTATTAGGTTCGAATCTGTACGATTGTTCTCCAGAATATTCTTTGGTTCGTAAGTTGGCTGAACACCGTTCGAGTCGCGCTTGTCTGCACATGTCTGGTCTTGATCGCTTTTTGCACGGGTTCCGCCCCGACATTCAGAGTGTGGCAGATGCGTGATAAGCAAGACGCGTTTGGTTTGCCAGCGTCTGTGCTTAAACTGTTCAGGAAATAATGTCCTATTCATATTGTTCCTTTGGAGATGATATATCTGTGGTGATTCTAAGTGCTTGGAAGCCTGTGAGTTATATGTTTATTTCCTGAAGTAAAGGTAATGACATTTTTGACACTTATCGATATCTTTCGAGATTGACATTTTGTTTGTAGCCCGATTATAGGAGGGTCTACGCTATGAGAAGTTTTTCGTCAGCTCACGAATCATGTTCGCTGTTACTGCATCGATGGATGCATGTTCTAAGAACTATCTGCCTGCTAAACTTTACTGCTTGTTCCAGATTTGATGTCTTGGATAACTAAAGGAATTTGGAGGATCTTTGAGGACATTATTGATACACTTCAGAAGACGTCCCTGTCTTGCTGAGGTTAGATTTAGGAGAGAGGATTTGATCTCCTATCATATTGATATCTTCCAGCTGTTATAGAAAGGGATGGAGATTTCCGCCTGAATACATTTACAGCCCTATGATGTACTGATATGCATGTGATTCATCTTTACTATGATGCTGTCTACCGTCCATCCTGTACTGACTATGTTGCTGTAACAATGACTGTTTGATTGTACCTATGATGTACCTACCTTCGCGTATACATTTTGTCATTATGGCGTCCACAATAAATTATACAAGAAAACGTCACTAGCTCTTGCAAATCTCATTGATTTTACCCATCGTGAATTATTGTGACATCCTTGTGTGGATTGCCCTGTTTGTGATGATAATTGTTTGAATACACATCTGCATCTTACACAAACCAGACCACAGACACCATACTACGTCTTCATCGCCATTCAACATTATGACGTTCAACAAAATGGTAGTTAACAGATGGGTTTGCTGGTGAGTTTTTCTTTTAGCTCTGTGTAAGCTTTTTCACAATCAGCATTCCATTGGATTTTGTCAGGCTGTCCTTTCTTCGTTAAGTTGGTTAATGGTGCACACAGAGAATTAAAGTGGGGTATGTATTTCTGATAGAACCCACATAATGACACGAATGATCTCACATCTTTCTTCGTTTGAGGTCTGGGTGCCTTCTTTAACTTCTCTATATTCTTTGGGTCAGGAGACATATGACCTGTAGAAATAGTGTCACCTAAGAATTCCAACTCCTTACAACCGATATAGCACTTGGTTGGACGGGCAGTCAATCTAGTGGCTCTCAGTCTGTCAAACAACATGGAGAGCGCTACTATATGCTCTTCAAATGTGTTTGTAGCAACAAGAATGTCATCCATAAAGTTAGTGATATGGGGATTTTGTAGAGGTTCCAATAATTTCCTCATCATTCTTGAAAAGATACTGGGAGCATTTTTCAGCCCAAAGGGTAGTACATTAAACTCGTAGTGTCCGTCTGACGGTTTTCTTAATAGCACCACACTTGAGCTATAGGGAGATTCAGACTTTGAAATAATTTTCTCTTTTAAGAGATAGTCAATCTCATCCTTGAGAGCTTGTGCTTGCTATTGTTCAGTTCATGTCCGCAACACTGCTTCTAGTGGACCGTGTATGGGGACGGGCAAACAACAACGTTGCCGGACCCACACGTATTTTTATTGTAAGGGGCAGTATACCGAAGTGGGGCTTGTCTCCATCAACTGTTTGGTACAGCCCTGGTTCCTACCTCCTATGGTTCGTGTTTGTTTCTGCAGCTTTTTTAATACTGGTTGCTGACTAACCAAATTTTTTTTAATGATCCAGGCCATGGTGTTCCGCCAAATATCTAGTCGGGGTGGTATGTCTCTCGTCCCCTCTCTGTACAATACGGTGAGTTGCCATAGTTACAGGTGTAACAGTAGACTTGTTGTGATTTTGTTTTTTCTTTATCACTGCATCTACCTGTTGTTTTCTCTTGTGTATTTTCTTTGTGGGTCTACGTCCGCAACAATGCTTCCCTAGGTCCTGTAACTGGTCTACGCTTCTGAATGAGGTTACCTGGTTACATTCTGAACAGGATTTCATATACCAACTTATGTCTTCAATTATTCCTGGCCAGTAATATCGCAATGCTATATTTTGACAAGTGGCCCCTTTTCCTCTGTGACCACTGCCTGATGTAGCATGCTCTTGCTCCATAATTTCCTCCCTATAGAATTTTGGCACTACCAGCTGTCCATGCCTTTTAGGTCCTTTTCCCGCTTGTCTGTAGAGTAGGCCATTTTCCATATACTAGTCTCCTTTCTCTGGAGGGTTATGGGCCTTTGGCAATTTGCCAAAACAAGGCTTCAATGTGCTGTCTGCTGCCTGAGCATTTTTCATCTTTATACGATGAATGTTTATTGGATCTCCCTCCTCCTTTTTGGTGCTCGACCTGGTATGGTTTGCTGCCATGACAACAGGTTTTATTGGGTCACCCAAAAAGACATATTTACATCCTATTACAAGCAGGTATATAGGATCATCACTCACTGCTGCTCTTATCACTCCTTCCACATAGCGAGTTCTCACGTTGATCCTTGCTATGGGAAGTGTCATGGTGCCGGTTCCCTGCATTGCCCCTTGTATGTCCACTGTTTCTGTGGTAAAATGGTCAGGGTGCACTAGGGTTGCACTCACGACTGAGTCGAAATCCAAACCTGAATCATATAAGCACTGAATTTTAGTGCCATTACATGTCACTTCCTCACAGACAGGGGGATGATGGAGGTCATTCTGACTAACTGCCAGTTCCTTCCTTCCCTTGTTCCCTGTTGTGAGACACGCAGCGTAATAAGGAGGGTAGTTCCTTCTGCAGTCTGCAGTATTGTGGTTACTCATTAGACAAGTTTTACACCACTCTCCTTCCTTCCGGTAAAATGTCTTATCCGATCTTAGAGGGTTTTTGTCCTTTTGGTCAAATCTTTGTTTGTTCCTTGTGGTATGGTCCTTTTGTTCATATTTGGAATAGTTTTGTGGTGATTTGAAGTTTTCACCCTGCTTCTTCTTGTTTCCTATTAATTCTGCCTGAGCTGCTTGATATCTCTCAGCAACAGTTACAATACCTTCCAATCTATCTGCTCCTTGTTCCTTGATAAACTTCCTCATTTCTTGAGGCATGGACTCTTTCACTTGCTCCATCATTATCATTTCCTTCAGATCCTGACACTTTCCTAAACTACTCCATTTTTCCAAATAGGTTTCCAATCTAGCAGAGAATTGGTGATAGTTTTCTCCTGGAAGATGTTTAGCTGTTCGGAATTTCTTTCTATATGATTCTGAGTTCTTTTCATATCTCATAAGCAGTGCCTGCATCAGGATTTCATAATCTTCTTGGTCATCTCTTGAGAGCTTCAAATATACATCGTAGGCCACACCTCTCAATCCCTGAGATAGTTTAAGAATAAATTTTCTTTCCCTAAGCCATAGGTAGTGGCAAGTCTTTCGTACCTATCCAGGTACGACTCAATGGCGTCTTCTTTCTCAACAAATGGGTCCAGATGAAAATTCATGGCCCCACTTGAGGTGCTGTGGCATGAGCTACTCTCAGAGTGAGGTGAGCTACAACAATTATTGCCAGTAGTTGCCTGAATTTCGAGCTCTTTTAATCTCAACTGATGGTCTCTCTCTGCTTGTAATTTCCTTTCCTCAGCTTCTAACCTTTTAGTTTCTCTCTCAGCATCCAGTCTTTTGACTTCTCTCTCAGCTTCCAGTATTTTGTCTTCTCTCTCAGCTTCCAGTCTTTTGGCTTCTCTTTCAGCTTCTACTTGCAATTTCCTTTTCTCTCTATCCATGTGTTTGTCCACTTCTGTTGTGACATACTGAATAAGAGCTTCACCTGTCATAATTAATTCCTTACCCTCCTGCAGGATCGCAGTTCTGAACTTCACTAGATCAGCCATGGCGTTACTTAGAGAGGGTATGTAAATTTACTATATCCAAATATTATAATTAAACTTAATTAATTTAAATGAACAAATAATTTCCGTGCAACTTTGTGAGCATTAACTATTTACTGAGTACTAAATGGTACTTCTCCTAAGAAAACAATAAAAAAATCCTATTATAGATTTTTTGTCAAAAATTTGTTTCTTTTGTTATCTATGGGTGGCACAAGATAGAGTGTAGATAGGATGAATAGACTAAGTATGGCTCAAGATATACAGAAATATCCAAGGCAGAAATAGAGTTTCTGCAGAAAATGGTGAAGTCCCAGTGTCTGAGAGAACTACTGGTATCACAAACTAGTTACGGCTGTGAATGATCTGATCTCGAAAAATTTGTAGAGAGGAGACCGACATAAATTGCCACCTCCGCTGTGTAACTAACTGTGATATTAAGACAAGGAAACAGATTTTACTTAACAATGATAAAATTGACAAGTCTTCAAATACAATTTCCTTATTATTTATTTAGTATATACACTATCTACTCTTGTGCTGAAGGGTGAATGTTGAAAAATGGAATGTAATGGATTTGTAAGTTTACATATGATTTACAAATATTTATATTTAAATAGATATGTAAATATATTACAACAAGTTTTCCAATTATAGGAACAAAAAATTATATCAGCTGTGCTGTTATTCAATTATAATACATGTATCAGCTGTGCTGTTAATTAAGTATATAACATTTATTAGCTATGCTGTTAATTACTTATAATTTATCCACTATGATCTTATTAATGTCTCTTGCTACGCTAATTCACGTTTTCTTCATTGACTTAAATTTTGCTCACAATGCTGACAGAAATGGTACAAATGTGTACTCATCTCTTAGAAGTTCTGTTCTTCTTGGTTTGGTTGACACAAAACACCCGCTGTTGATCGTTTCGTTAGCCCACCCAAGACTGATAGGGACTAAAGATGTATCTCAGGTACAATCTCTGTGCTCCTGTGAAGTTCCAGGCAGCTGGATTGACTGGACATACGACCTCAGGTTTGATGACACGAATAAAACCCTCCAAGATTTAGACAGGCCAGGTTTTGACTCGACGTAGTGAAGCAGGCTGCAGGTCAATGCACTCAGGTAAACAATAAATCAAGGTTGACAGCTCCTCTTATACAGTCGATCGTCTCTCTCTGGCTTCGTGTCGGTGTTGCGTGTTTTAGCATAAAATTTCGCCCGATTATATAGGTAGATGAATGCTTAAGGAAAGCTTTTGGTTGGTTCCTGGTGGGGCAAGCTGATAGGTTGTCTGCAGTTTGGTCCCATGCCTCGTACAGTCTAATTTTATTCAGTTTTCTTCCGCCATATTGCGTGAACAAGATGGCGGCGACCCACATCCGAAAAAACAGGGCTTAAGTTTTTTCCTTTCGTAACTTCTTGTAATTTATTCTGGCTCAGCGACTGGTGAACGGTGCTCGTTGATTGGTTGGGCTCTCGGCATAGGGATTTAACAAAGTAGTGGGTTTACACAACTCGTTTCACGACAATGCTTATACGTTTGCTTTCATTAATGTACAAACTAAATCAACTATGTTTGTTTAGTTTTAAAATAACATGTAACAAATTTAATAGTGAGTTAGTCTTTAACAGGTTAAAATAAATATGGAAAGATTGGTGAAATTTTATATTGGAATCAAGTTTTCTCCTCACTGAGATTAAGTGGGAGGATATAATTCAGGAAATTATGTCCGGTTGCTGGTGCCTTTTTATAAGCACTTAACTCATATAAGGGGGTCCTGCAGCTGTGGTTTTCGTCACTTCTTGGTGATGAGGTCACTTCTTCACACCGCTTGTCCGATTTAGAAGGTTGGTGTGGATTCCCTGCTTTTCACTAACAACTAGCTTCGTTCCACGAACCCAAAGTTTTGGGAATACACAATCTCCTCGAACAGTTCAGAATGGATACGCGCAATTTGGGTTATATGCTCTCGCATCACTTGGTCTGGAAATTTTGAATCCCTTTTATGACAGATGAATCTGCGAAGCACTTGGTCTGGGAAAGTTTCTCTTATGACGGGTGAACCAATACCTTAGGTATCCAGTCCTAATATTTAAAGTTCTAGTCCCTTAAGTTTTCAGAGTTTTGTATTTATAAAGGCGGGCTTACTTTATAAAGTTTTAAGTTTCCCAAATACTACGATCTGTCACTTATAAGTATGGAATTCTAGGTCCGATCCTTCTCTTTCTGGCTTTTGGGAGTTGCTCGTTTGAAGTTGCGAAGCTGTCTATAAGTTCTGTGTCTCTGATTTTGCTAGATTATATTTCCCACTTCTCAGTTCAAATAACAGATTGTGTTTCCGCCGCATTTTCCAATGAAATTCATTGTTTATTCCGGCCCTAAAATACATCAATCGAATCTCTTCAGCACTGAGTTGGGGTGTCTAATTTCAAAAGATCCCCCACGTGTTTTAAAATATTACATTTATTATTCCAACGCGTGACCTCTTTCAAATCATGCGGTAATATTTCCGTCGGCATCTTTATGCAACTTCACTCACAAATATGTGAACTATTCTGGCTAATGCCTTCTACCAACATTGACTACCCAAACAGACAGTTCCAGCGGATGCGATACTCTAATTATCACCTGTGGGTGTGTGATACCGTCAAGTTTGTTGTTAAGTAATGTCAATGGGCCACCACTGATAAAATATCAGTATAGAATGATAGAGTCTACAGTTGGATTATATGTTAATAGTTGTATGTATACGCCCACACAGAGCTATAATGAATATGTTATTACTGTCACTGCCTGGACTATTCAAAGTAAGTGTGTACTGGTGCATTCATTCATCACAGTAGCACACATAGGATTCATGGATCGTTGAACGATTGGTAACGTTTAAAGTACAGTTTATTTACGTTACAACACAGACGACGACACAGATGAAATACAGCATAAAGTACAAAGCATCAATTAAATAAATTCATGAAGCTCCAACACCCCACAGAGCTCCATTACAGCGCACACCGGCGCACTTCTCATATAAGGTACACATTAACAATGTTCCTTAATAAACTGCATTCACCCCAGCTATAAATACGGCCTCATACATATGGCCTCATCCAGAAAGACTGCTCACATCGCAGTACTATTAAATTCATCAAAATACTGGCCTTCTCATGTTTTCTCCGTAGAGCTCAATCATAGCATAATGGTGCACTTCTCATAGAAGATGACCATAACGATTTTCCTCAAAAGACTACATCTCCCCTTCTCAGCAAAGGCTGCTCCACGGCAGTTGAATAATCATCGTCAGCGCTATCCCTTCTTAGAGCTCAATTATAACATAGTGGTGCACTTCTCATAGAAGATTCACATCCAAAATATTCCTCAAAGGACTGCGTATCCAGCAGTCTGCAGTAATATAGCCTGCACAATATATGGCCTCCTAATATCCTTCACAAAAAATGTCTATGGCCTACAAAGTAATGTCTTTAAATCTCAGACCCGCCATAGCGCCTAATTGTAGATTAGTGGTGAACTTCTCTTAGAACGTGCACAATACCAAAATCTCACAAACGACTGCATCCACTGCAGTTGTATATATCAAAGTAAATTCATCACATAATCTAACACATGAAAGAATATTCAATACAGGCCTGAACAAAAGTCTCCACCGAGACACACATTGTGGAAAAACACTCTAAACATCTTCACCGAACACTCGTCGGGAACCCACACTTAGAGAAAAAAAACCCAGGGTTGACTACCTCAGTCAAACACCTAAAACGTGACTGCCCCGGGAAACACATTTTCCGCCCAGTCACGAGACTTCGCTGTTCAACACTGCTCAGTCAATTCACGGACTAGCCGCAAGAACTATTCACAGTTCTACAATACAGAACAGCGCTACGACGCTTTCTGTACGCTCTAACTTCTATCAGATATTTGTTTAACTAATTCACCGTTAATCAAGTCTACAAGTAATGCAACCCTTAATTTACTCTGTCCAACCCGTATACAAAGGATCACTTCCCTTTTGACCTTAACAGTGTGAATCACCCAGACTGATTTCTCAGGCATCAAATCTGGTCTTCCTTTGTGTCGATCGGGCGAGACCGTGCTTACCCAGGTGTTCAGACTGATTCAGGTGATGGCGTGTCACCCGCTAAGGTCAGTAATTACCCTGGCGGAACGTAACCAGTCTGGGATCGCTTCAGAGCACAATGTAAAGATAAAGATAGTCTCATGGCAGATACTTCCGTAGGAGAGTAGAGTGTTATAGACTTTACCCTACTGGGTCCAGCATAAGGAGCAAATAAAGAATGAAAAGAGCAAAATTTGTGCCAAATAAAAGCAGTTGAATGGGAGAAGGGCACAATGGGCTGATCACCTGTTTGCCAGTCACTTTGATTACGGAAACAACAACAAATAAAGATTAATTTGTGGTTGCCCTAAAGACGCCACTAGGCGTGATGGGAAACAACGGCAAATAAAATCAAATTTGTTGTTGCCCTTAAGACGCCACTAGGCGTGATTGGCCATTGTCTGCTTTGACGGTCGATGGCTAAGGATGGACGAAGAAGAAGAAGAAGAATGGGAGAAAGAGAAAAATGAAGAAAAAGGGATATTGCCGGAGTGGCTAAAGATGTGAGAGAGCTACCAAAAGAACACGTACAGACGTTTTGTCACAATTTCTTTTGATATAAGAAATGAGATTGTTAAATTGATTTTCTAACTTACCTGCCAACATTTTAGTATTTCTTTTGATATAAGAAATGAGGTTGTTAAATTGATTTTCTAACTTACCCGCCAACATTTTAGTATTTCTTTTGATATAAGAAATGAGATTGTTAAATTGATTTTCTAACTTACCTGCCAATATTTTAGTATTTCTTTTGATATAAGAAATGAGGTTGTTAAATTGATTTTCTAACTTACCTGCCACCATTTTAGTATTTCTTTTGATATAAGAAATGAGATTGTTAAATTGATTCTCTTACTTACCTGCCAACATTTTAGTATTTCTTTTCATATAAGAAATGAGAGGGTTAAAGTAATTTTCTTAGTTACCTGCCAAAACTTTAGCATTTCTTTTGATATAAGAAATGATTTATTTCATTAACTGTTACTAAGGTACCAAGTTATTTGAATTACTTTGCGTTGGGAAAATTTTTTTTTCCTGTCGTAAAGGATTATCATGAATCACCAACAGCTAACCTGCTAAAAACAGAGGCCTTGGAAGGATAATAAGTAAAACTGTTTCAGGGAAACAGGCATACAACACATCTTTCTCAAACCTTGGTGAGTTCTGACAGCAGCCGTGACAGCGATAAAGACAGCAACAAGAGTTTTAACGACGCTGCGTTCCACTGTATCCATAATTAAAATATACGCTGTTTCTGTGTTGAGCTTTCGAAGCAAAGGATTGGTCTTACAAGTCCAAAACAGAGAAATAAATAATCCATTAAGTCTGGAAAGAAGTTCAAGTTGAGACTGGATGATTAAACAAGTTATACCTTGAGAATATTGGATCGGCGGCCATAATTTATAGCGTAATCTCCTATGGATCTTTATTTAAGATACTTAGAGGACGTTAACCTTTCACATTTGACCCTGTTAATTAAGTAAACGGTTTGATGTCATGTCGGTTTATTTCAACACCAGGGATGAGTTTCAATTTTTTTCCCAGCGTTTGCGCACAGTCACAGTAAACACACACACAGGCATACATGCACACACATTATATATCTCGTATATATATATATATATATATATATATATATATATATATATATATATATATATATATATATATATAAGAGAGAGAGAGAGAGAGAGAGAGAGAGAGAGAGAGAGAGAGAGAGAGAGAGAGAGAGAGAGAGAGAGAGAGAGAGAGAGAGAGAGAGAGAGAGAGAGAGAGAAAGAGAGAGAGAGGGGGAGAGAGAGAGAGAGAGAGAGAGAGAGAGAGAGAGAGAGAGAGAGAGGGTACTGCGGAAATGAAAGAAATAAAGAAGACAGAAATACCTAGAATGAATGGCACAAGACAGGGATGGGGGCTTAGCATGCCTTTGTTGGGAACTTGTGCTTCATTCAAAATGTTTCTTGTCGTATAACGAAAAGATCATCGTTTTTATTTTAAGGGCAAGAAAAAATCCTGTAATTCTGATAAATGAGCAGCACTACCCGGTCTTCTGCTGCTCAATTAGCGCTTTTTCGATATAATACTGTTTCTATTTAATCCATGTGCTCGTTATAAGTTTGAAACATTCTCTGGAGCCAGAAAAACCTTTTCACCACCAGCAAAACGTTCTGCTAACCAGTCCGTCTTACGATGAAGACAGCTCCGCCATGACAGCTGTAGCCACAAGGGACGGAAGTAGTGGAGATTAAAGTGCTATAATATTTTTTTTTTTTACAGTACATGCGTGATATTTTCTTTGCGTTCAATGTGTTTGATAATTATATGTAGTTAATTAACGTTGTTAACTACTAGTTATGTTTTGTTTTGTATCTTTACTTAATTTTGATAGTTTTCTGGACCTTGGGAACTAATTAATTTGTTTTCTTATGGGAAACAAAAAATCGTTAAGCGCCTTTTTGGGATAACGCTCGATTTTTCCACAGTTTCACTGAGTCTCTATTAAATGTTCTTGATCTTGATTGTCCTTTCAAACCCAACAGTTTCAGTAGATCATACATTGATGCAGCCACCAGACCTCTTGCACCTACCTCAACAGCCATGACCCTTGCAGTGAACCGTCGTGTCTCAAGTCCGTGACCAGATCATTATACTTGGCCATTTTGAACGAGTGTTGCTCGTCCAATCTGGATTCTAACGGCACGGTCAGCTCAATCATTATAATCTGGTGCGATGATGATGAATGTAGCATTATATCTGGCCGTCTTTGAGATCTTCCGATACTTTCTGGATATGTCCCTCGCCCAGATAGATATCTACTGCCATCTCCGAGTCATTTGCACAGTCAAGAATAGATGGTAAACTGATACTTGGTTTGGGATGTGCTGACTGTCCTGCTCTTAGAAAGTATGTATTTGCGGTACTCGGTCTGACTTTACTGTTCGCCTTCACCCTTGCCATGTCTGTTGTAGCAGCCAGCACATATAGTACTCTGTTATGGCACCATGTGTTTCGTCCTTGCCCTAGTGACAACTTGCAAGCTGAGAGTACATGTTCAAGATTCTGCATCTATGGCACAGGGGGCACTGAGCATCATCAAACCCCCCCCACCACACACACATATGTATATAAATGTATGTGTGTGTGTATATGTGTATTTGAAGCAACTATGTTAACAGGAGACGAAGTGGAAAATTAAATTGTGTTGTTTATGTATAATGAATTTGAGTCTATTCCTCGGATATGTTCAACTTGGCTATGTATTGAAGTGTGGAATTTGAACAGTTATAAATTGTTGGTTATGAGTAAAGATGCTAACACTACTCCTACACATAACATTAATTGAACACAGCCGGCTCAGAGCCCAGATAATTGAATACAATTTTCTCAGCGTTTAAAAAAAAATCCCATAATACATTGAAATAGGGCGACAAGAATAGAATTGACATCCCTTGATCACAGTATTTAGTACGACCGACCTTAACCGGGAATAATAATGTTAAGTCAATTTGGAGTATGAGTTCGACTACGCGATAGTAAATTGAACGCATGGGAAAGTCGTATTTGAGTGAGCTGTTTTGAGACAAACTTAATCTAGAAAGTTCGAGAAATAGTTATCGTAAATCGTAGTTCAAAATATAGTCAGCCAGATTTTGAAGCGCGTTAGCGTAGGTTCAGAAATGGGATCTCTCCCAAGTGTGTACTGATAGTATTTTATAAGTGGCTGGCGCAATCGAGAATTATTTTCGAGTGATAAGAGGGAAATGTGTGGGTTTTCAAAATGAACAGGTAGTTTGAACATTTTAGAGTCTATTATTGGTAGACAACATAGTAGACCAAGTGACAGTCTAACAAGTAGTATATAAGCTTGGGAAAACGTCAACCCTGGTGGTAGGCCAGTATTCTCTAAAATACACCAAGTAAGACTACAGAAAGTAAGATGAAACAGATGAAAGATACCAGAACATTTTGTAAGGACAATGTTTCCATAGGAAGGTTTTAGAGGACGAAAACAATATCGACAGCAGTAGTTTCCAAGTCATGACCACCATAATCAATAGAGGCAGCTAGATATACTGAAGCAGCAAAAGTGAACGAGAGAGCAAGACATTGTAATAATATTTGAATTGACATTGTTGCTGTACACGTCTGCCAACCATAGGTGAAAGTTGGGCATATCACTGTTAGCCAACTGTGCTGATTTATCGTGTAAATAAACTTCAACATAATGTTCACTGCTGTCAGCATGAAGTATCTTCATCAAATTGTTGAATCATCAATCAACTGTCAGTTATGTACTGTTGTAATCGTCTGTGAGAAAGAAGTTAACTTAACATTATCAAACAAATGCTGCCTACTGTTTTAGGGTAGTGATACGAACGATATACTATCAACAATAAGCCAAAAAAAAGAAGTAGGGAATAGTAGACAATCATCACCATCATCATCAGCGTTTATGCCAACGGCCACAGTAGTTTAGGTAGAGTAAGGCGGGGTAGTCTTAAAACAAGTCTGCAGATCAAATACCTTCTTCTTCAAGTACCATGTCTGGTTACGTAGGCAATCATGTCTCACCACAACTTTCAGCCTCCAAAACTATTTATCACTTACGTTTCTGAATTCTTTGCATACCATGATGTCACACATGATCGCCTTACACGCCGGAGGCATCTCTCATACGTCCACCTCTGCTGGTTTTTACGTATGATGCCAGATTCCAGCAATCTAAGCCTTCATGATTCATCGATTGCAGTGGCATTCTTTAACGGGCGATCAATAAATGCCCTCAGTATCTCTCCCTTATCCATATCCAATGCACCTTATATGGGTGCTCTTGAAGCTAGTCTGTCAGCACTTACATTGCCACGTACCCCAGCGAGTAGATCCACACCAGTTCGTGAAGATTCGAAGCTTCTATGGATGTTATCCATTCATGCTGGAGCCATCCACTTTGGACCTTCCGAAGCATGGATTGTAAGTCTGATACAATAACTGCCATTGTTAATGACATTTCAGACAGCCACCTTAAAAAATAGTAGTTTAGATAATGATGAAGGACAGAAAATGAGAAGATAGAGACAAGGGCAAAATACAAACACAGGCAAAATATGTGAGATTATTTTTTTTATTAATGTAACTGTTCTCATTAGATTTTAGCCAGCCGTTGTCTGAGTTCCATCCTTATCCACTGGCCATGGTTGTGTGTATCCAATCTAGGTAAGGGGCTACATCTGTGACGTATAAATTGTATTCGCCGTTCTGGCACATGTTGAATGGGAGAATGGCTTGAATTACCCAGTTATAGCCGTTAGAACACAGTACTGCGCCACCGTCATCACCCTGGAGATATAAACACCAGTAAATTACGTTGTTGAATGTGCTTCACTCACGCTAGGAATCAATTAATAAAAGTGTCAGTCATTCAGTCAGTCACTCAGCCCTCCTATCAGTCAGTCTGAATGTCTCTATACATGTTCACTAATGCTAAATGAGTAAAGTATATGGTCTACAAAAGCGGTAGACAATCCACGAGTTGTAGGGATCTATGTCAGAAACACTAAGCTTCCAAAAGATGTACCTTAATAAACTCATGCCAATTTTCAGTTTTCAGGGTAGTTGGAATTCGGAATAACTGCAGCCTACAATTTCTAAATTTACATTTACTCAAATTTTATTTATTCTCCAAGCCTTGCTCTGTAATCGGAATGATGATCACATTAGTAGTTTAGTAATTATCCTTTAAATAATTTCAGTATGCAAGTTATTGATGACGTAATTTTCACATAGCCTCTTATCGACATTTTAAAATAAAGACTTCTAGACAGTTACAGGAAATGATACGAGACCTGAAAACCTCTAAACAGATATAATAATACCCTCGAAAAAAAGCTTATACCATTCGCTATCATAGAAACTTGTGTAGAAACTTGTGACGTAAATATGACATCGACAAAACTAGTGGAATATCCGTATTGACAAATCAAAGCAACTTTCCCCCAAACAGTCTTAGGAACCAGATTGTATATATTGACGCCCAAAACCCTTCGCAAAAGAGAGCCAAACAAGAGTCAAAAGAAGAGTCAAAGAAGAGTAAAAGCCAGGAGCCAAAGCCAGGTCATTCTGGATAGTCCAAGAGCCTTAGGTTCCTAGCAGATTTGCTGACCGCCACTTTATATTGGCAAGAGAATAATGGCTAACCTGACCCCTAGCCCTATGACAACATATACTTCAGGTTGGTAAAAGGTCTCGACTTAGACTTACGCATAGTAGACAGGATGAAATAGATATACATAAGCTCATCAAATGCCCTAATGGATTTTATGAGATGATTTCGTATGAGGAAACGAATGTTACTGAATTGAGAATAGGATCATCTTGTAATTTACCGCCATACATCTGAAAGAAGTTATAATAAACTTTTCATATACAACGTCGGACTTTGCTTAAACTGCTGTTGGAAGTTGTTGAGTTTGACTTGTACATTGTTTAGGAACTCTATAAGGAAAAAATGGACCGTACTGCCTTTTATATTACATTGTGATTACTTCCAACTATCAAAATCTGAATACGAACCTGGATCCCGTACCCTTTGATCAAGTTAAACAATACCTCTGGAGGATCATCCAGTTAACTCAAACTTGACACAGCAACCTACAAATATATTGATACCGCCAACTTAAATATATTTATGCTGTGAACTCGAACTTGTCAATTATAGGTTATGTAACTAAAAAGATAGAATACCGTCGGAATGCTTCCTTTGCTGTCCTTTAATTCCTTCAACGGAGAATAGATCCTTAATTAACTGGTCACAATTAATACATTGGCACAATACCTGCTTCTTAGTTGGTGTGCCAATGTAACACGCATTCTAGCTATAACATATATACCTATCGAGCTATTCTGACCCGCTTTAATAATTTTCCGACGGATTATTCATTTATATTGAAGAATGTTAAATTAAATGAAATAGAACCCCAAACCAGTTTTACCCCTAAAATACTACCTATGTGAATACGGGCACATAGTGTAATTTTATTATGGTGCCGTGACCAGGATTTTGAATTGGAAGAAAAGGCAAGAAAAGAAACAACAACAAGAATCATTTTTTCTCACATAAATCAGAACATGGAGAATTATGCAGATGAAATACTGAGACAACAAAATCAACAGGCTATGCAAATGCAACAAGCACATATGGCTCCACAACAAGTACCGCTTCCGCCAGAGCAAGGAGACATAAATTTGATGGTGTTACAAAACATGACTGACACGTTACAACATTTAGATCAACATGCTAAATTTAGAACCATTAAAAACTTCATAACTCCATTTAGTGGTGACCCCATGAAATTTAGACAATGGATGGTGGATATGGATAAGTTTGCTTACCTTATTGACGCCACAACAGATTTGGAAAAAAAGAAAATAGTGTTTTTATCATCGGAACGATTGATAACTGATTTTGTGAGAAGAAGAGCGAAGGCCTACCCAAGTGAAACCTTTGAGGAATTGAAAAGAGTGCTAGTGTCACGATATTCTAACATAACGGACGCCGAGCACGCTTGGACACTTTTGAGAATGATAAGGCAAGAGAAAATGGAATCGGTGCAGATGTATGGCGACCGACTCTTAAACTTAGCTGAAGATGCTTTCGTGGGAGGTAGCATACCAACAACCGAGCTCGAGAAACACTTAGTGGGAATTTTTGTCGATGGCCTCTATTCAGATTCTCTGAAAATGCACACGTTAAGAAAAGATCCTCAGTCAATTACACTGGCCATCCAGATAGCAGTTAATGAGGAAAATGTCAAAAAAAGATTTCAGCAGAGGATTGGAAGATTGCCATTGCTAAAACATGAATGCCAGCATCCTCAACCTGAACCATTCTACCAACGTACGCAAAATGAACCGCTATTTCAGCATCAACAATATGAACCATCGCCTCATCAACCTATGGAAGTAGACCATGCTAGACCTCGTTGGAATCGAAATCAAGAATATCACAGAAGATCAAATAACACACACAGAGAACTAAGACACTCCTTACCACAACCAAATGAAAGAGAGCATAAGATACACCATATAGAACCCTTGATGCAACCACCAACCTGCTACAACTATGGATCCGTGGGTCATGGTTCAATGACATGTAGAAAATCCCAGTACCAATCTATGAGTTCGAGAAACCACTACCTACCCCAAAACAATTACAACGGTGAATATCAACGCCAAGTCCACTATCCAGAAAACTACCCAAGAAGACCCCAACAAAATAGAAACAACTTTTCCCAAGCAACAAGAAGGTCGGGAAACGGGACGGCTCCACATTAGCAGAGATCGGATGTGACGGCCGAAAAAAGAGATCTCTAAATGAAAAAATGAAAGACAGAAACGAACAAGCAAATCTCAACATTTGTCCAGACTCCAGTTCATGTATAATAGAAATAGGAAAACAACAATTTAGAGCGTTAATAGACACAGGAGCAACTGTAAGTCTTATCCGGGAGAAGCTGTATTATCAAATTCAACACATGGCAAATTTTTCCAGAAGAACAGTACAAATGAAATCAGTAACAGGTCAAGCACTAAAAGCAGTGGGAACGGCTTATTTGACATTTAAAATGGGAAGAGAAATTCTACGCCATAACTTCATTATAACGAGAGGATTATCAAGAAACTTCATAATAGGAAGAGAAAATAAAAAGATCTCCATACTTTGACATAGGACAAGCTGTATACATATCACAAATTGAAAATGAAAGAAATAGAGGAGATCCACACATAGAAGTACAAGATGGCATCGTGGAAATAAATATACGAAGAGATTTTCCAATAATGGTACTAAATACGTCAGGTACCACCACCACTATTGCCAGAGGTACAGTAATAGCAAAGATCCAGACGGAAAGGGAAGATGTATTGACCAAACTATTCAAGGCCAAGAGCGTCTATCCAAAATCCCAGATAAACAAATTAAGATCTTCATCCCATCCCCATCCTTACAAAACTCTAGATCCTATAGAGTCAACAAGAAGAAACATTCCAAATACAAGAGAGTCGAAAGAAAAAATGTCTCTGGACCGAAGGAGCACAAATAACAGAAAGAAATATGTAAAACCTGACTCGCTATTCGCTGACGATTTGGATAGAGAAATCATACAAGGAAGGTATGAAAGAAAAAATAAGTACCATACTTCATGGAACAGAGAGAATATTGTGGGAACAGTTACATCTTATGCATACCCAAGAAACCGGACATATTCAAGGAATCGCCAGTTCTATGATAAATTGCCAAGAGACTCGAAGAGTAGGTACCCCGACGAACAGACACAAAAAACAGAATACCGCTTTTGTCCACCAGAAAGGATAATGACGAAAAAATTTCATTCAGATAGAACGAAAGAATTGCTAGCAACATTACAGACAACAGATGAACTAAAACCCAGAGTTGAAAAATTCGTAACGAAACATCAAGATGTATTTGCGTTATCTGACATAGAGTTAGAAAGGACTACGACCGTTACCATGGAAATAGAAACTACAACTGAAGAACCCATAACCCTCAAACCGTACCACACCCCACTAAAGAATCGAGGGATAGTGGAGAAAGCCATTGGCGACATGCTAGCAGCTGGGATAATTGAACGATCCAGATCATCATGGTCTTCACCCATTGTGATAGTAACAAAGAAAGACGGTAGCTCTCGCTTTTGCTGTGACTACAGAGCGTTAAATAAAATCACCAAAACGATATCCTACCCTCTACCTAGAATTGATGATATTTTGGCCACCTTGGGTAACTCAGACTGGTATACCTCACTAGATGCACGCTCCGGATTCTGGACAATACCATTGTCTGAAGATGCAAAGAAGAAATCTACTTTCTGTACACACATGGGATCATATAGTTGGAATGTATTACCTTTTGGACTGAAAAATAGCCCGGCTACTTACGTAAGTTTAATGGATGAAGTATTGCAAGGACTGAACTCATTTGCATCAGCATATATAGATGATGTCTTGATCCACACAAAGGGGACAATGGAAGAACACCTGAAACATGTCGAGACTGTTTTCGACAGAATGAGATTGCACAAAGTAAAGTTGAAACTCAGCAAATGCCGTTTCCTACAGAAGGAAATAAAATATTTGGGCTTTATTGTCAACTCCAACGGAATCAGACCGGACAGTGAAAAGATTGAAGCTATCCAAAAGATCCCTCCACCTACCACAGTACGTCAATTAAGAGGATTCTTTGTGTGTTGTGCGTATTATCGAAAGCATATTATCAATTATTCTAAAGTGGCTGAACCATTACTGAAACTAACCAGGAAGTATGCCAAATTCCGCTGGACTGAAGATTGCCAAAAAGCATTTGAGTACCTGAAGACAGCCTTAACCACCGTACCTTTTCTAGCCCATCCAGACTTGAACAAGCCCATGATTATATACACGGACGCATCAAACACAGCAGTAGGCGCGTGCCTTGTACAAGACAGATCACCAGACGAACCGCAAGTGATAAAAAATGTTCCAAACGAAAAACCGATAGCCTTCCTTTCCCACACATTAAGCCGATCACAGAGGAGATGGACTACGATAGAGAAGGAAGCCTATGCAATCCATTACGCCCTCCAGAAATTCGATTTTTATATCCGTGGAACCCAGGTTATCATCAGAACAGATCACCAACCACTTGTAAGCTGGCTAACTAAGACTGCAGAGCAACCCAAGAAACTCCAGACCTGGGCGATAAATCTCCAAAGTTACAATACAACCATTGAGTATATTCCTGGAAAATTGAATACGTGTGCTGATCTTTTGTCCCGAATTCCATATTCTGACACCAATGAACCAGACTCCCCACTCCTTGAATCTACATCGGACATCGACGATAACACAAAGGAAATTCATGCCATAGACTCTAAAAACTCAAGACAAAACGATGAAGAGGTGACAACACAAGAACCTGAACTACAACATGGAACCACATTTGATTTACCATCAGACAACCAAGGAACAGAAACGTTTGAACAGAATATCGACTTTAAGAAAGAACAATTGAAAGATGAAACATTAGTTAAGATCATTACACAGGTTCGTACAAATCCAAAAGAGAAGAAAGACTACATCATCCTTTCGGAAGATAATATCTTGTATCATATCGGCTCTAGAGACAATGGTACTCTACAAAAATGTATACCCAAATCGCTAGTTCCAAAAGTATTACAACAGTTTCATGACGAAAACGGGCATTTTGGAAGAGACAAGACTCTAGATGTGATCCTAAAACGTTATTACTGGCCCACGATGATTAAAGATATCATAGAGTATGTTGGGACATGTAGGGTTTGCAAGCTAAAAAATATGAGAACTATTCGAGCCCCTATCCAAGAAATGTCTTATCCGCACTACCCAATGGAAGTTATTAGCTTGGATTTATCTGGACCTTACCCCACAACTTTAGGAGGACACAGATACATTTTACACATCGTAGACCAATACACGGTATGGCCAGAATGTTTCCCCTTAGAAAATGCCACATCAACCCTCATCACTGATGTTTCCTACAACAATTTTTACCACGACATGGATGTCCCAAGCGTGTAATCACTGATAACGGGAAACAATTCGTAGGAGAGCCCTTTGCTTCAACTCTCAAAAGGTTAAATATCAAACATACTACGACTGCATACTACCATCCGCAGTCAAATGGGAGAAATGAGCGAATGCATGCCACCATGCACGATATAATAGCCAAGTTTATTACCGGACAGGGTCAATACTGGGACCTATATATCAATCAAGCTTTAGAAGCAATTCGAATTAATATCAATGATACTACTGGATTTTCACCGTTCTACCTGCTTTACGGAAGAGAACCAACTTTTCCACTAGATAATCTTTTGGCGCCACAGAGAAAATATTTTGGCGAATGTCCTATCCAAATTACGCTCCAACAGAAGCATAGAGCTCATGTAATAGCCCATCGGAAAGTAAGAAAAGCCTTCGAAAAAATGCACGAATTAAGAACAAAACAGCAAAACTCCAAGAGTTTAAGCCTGGAGATTTGGTTTATTTTCGGAAACATGTGCGAACGAACAAATTTGATAACCATTGGATTCCTGGTTTTAAAGTGTTGGAACGAAAATCGACAACCAATTACATCCTGTGGAATGAAGAAAGAGATACCACAACGAAAGCTCATGTGTCCCAGATGCGTCTTGACGACCACAGACCACTCACTGTCACGAAAAAACAAGTTGATAGACCCACGAGATTGTCTACCCTAGCGCAACCTCCCTCATCTTCCACTGATGATGAATTACCCAACTCAGATTCCTCCTCCCATGACTCCGATATCCCTTCACAGAATTTGGATACGTTCGTCAAACGTATTAGAGATAACAGAGATTCATCTTCTAGTGAAAACAATATCCCTCTGCAGGAGCTAAGACAACGCCTTATTCAACGTCAGGAGAGAGGTCATGCGTCTTCCAGTAAAGAGAATTTACCTTTGCGAGAATTACGACAACGTCCTATACAACAGAAAGAGAGTTTTCCAGACGTTACAAAATTTCGCAATCCTGAACCCACCGATCGACATGATTATCAATCATCTCAAATGGCTCCATTGTATGATGAAGAAACACCAGATAATCTTTACCCAGACACAGATTCGATGACCAGTGCATCTAACTCTACTTTGTGCGGTATGGACGAATCAAGAAGGACACCTGATAAACGGAAATACGAGCCTTCCTCTTCAGATTCCACCCCTCTAGCCAAACTACCGAGATTGCCGCAAGAGCACATTTTTATTAAACCTACAAAGCAAAGACGTCGTACAAATCCCCAACGCTTCTCACACGATGTCGACATGGTTAACGACGATACTTCACTCCCTACCTCTACGGTTAATAATTTACCAAATGTTTCACCTCGCTTGGATAAATGCATGCTTTTGTCCTAAATGATGTCGTTATTAGCTAACAAGCTGTGACTGGAATTTCGAGGAAATGTTTCCACACTTCCTGCTCGTTGGACTTTACATAAACCTTTGCGTTGCTACGGAAACCTTATTACTTCGTGATTCAACTATATACGAGTTTGCAAAGGAAGTATCTGACTCTTCGTCGCCAAGAACAATCAAAATCACGATTTGTATAAAATGACATTTCTGAATTGATGAAGCCAAATTCGGTAGTACCTCTATTGACTTACCACAAATCCCTCGTCTGGATTTATATCAAGTGAGGATGTCCATTAGCGACCTTCACGTCTTCTCTTTACTCCACCTGACGCCAGAGAGCAAACCGCCCGTTCATTGGGATGCCCTAGCGTTTCTATTCCGGACTACAACCGAGTTTTCTATGCTAGATTCTCAGTACAAACACTATTGAGTCACCAACAGATTATATGACACGTTGTGAATAAGTCGTACCGGTTTTAATAGTACTTATTCCGCGGTACAAAATACATGTAAACAGATCAAACCCATAGTGTCTTGAACATTAGTATTCACACCTTAACGACTATACGTGACTTTACAGCGGGGTTGGATCGCTATTATCACATGACACGATTGAATAGCTTATATGATTGGACATTTTCAAATTTTCCGTTTATAGTTCAAGATATTTTTTTTAACCAGTGTTATAGTTTTTCAATTCTTAAATTGCATTTGATCCTCCCAGCATCAGATGACACACATTAAGGATTTTCGCCGCATTTGTGTTGAGTACCCTCATTTCCCCACATACGCGTTTCGATGATTAGTAATTTTGTTTGTTAAAATTTAAATTGTTGCGGACAATTTTGATGTTTAGATGTCTTCATATAGATTGACCGATATGCATACATTCACCTTATATCGACCGTGCGTTTTCATGATATCCCTATGTTCCCTCTTATGTACTATAAAGATGTATACCATGGTTTTACTAGATTTGCAAGTTTGTTGGGTTATTAGTTGATAGAACTAGGAAAGTGTCTCTCTTTGAGATACATTTCTGTAGCATGGGGACGTATATGTAACCGGAATGATGATCACATTAGTAGTTTAGTAATTATCCTTTAAATAATTTCAGTACGCAAGTTATTGATGACGTAATTTTCACATAGCCTCTTATCGACATTTTAAAATAAAGACTTCTAGACAGTTACAGGAAATGATACGAGACCTGAAAACCTCTAAACAGATATAATAATACCCTCGAAAAAAAGCTTATACCATTCGCTATCATAGAAACTTGTGTAGAAACTTGTGACGTAAATATGACATCGACAAAACTAGTGGAATATCCGTATTGACAAATCAAAGCAACTTTCCCCCAAACAGTCTTAGGAACCAGATTGTATATATTGACGCCCAAAACCCTTCGCAAAAGAGAGCCAAACAAGAGTCAAAAGAAGAGTCAAAGAAGAGTAAAAGCCAGGAGCCAAAGCCAGGTCATTCTGGATAGTCCAAGAGCCTTAGGTTCCTAGCAGATTTGCTGACCGCCACTTTATATTGGCAAGAGAATAATGGCTAACCTGACCCCTAGCCCTATGACAACATATACTTCAGGTTGGTAAAAGGTCTCGACTTAGACTTACGCATAGTAGACAGGATGAAATAGATATACATAAGCTCATCAAATGCCCTAATGGATTTTATGAGATGATTTCGTATGAGGAAACGAATGTTACTGAATTGAGAATAGGATCATCTTGTAATTTACCGCCATACATCTGAAAGAAGTTATAATAAACTTTTCATTTACAACGTCGGACTTTGCTTAAACTGCTGTTGGAAGTTGTTGAGTTTGACTTGTACATTGTTTAGGAACTCTATAAGGAAAAAATGGACCGTACTGCCTTTTATATTACATTGTGATTACTTCCAACTATCAAAATCTGAATACGAACCTGGATCCCGTACCCTTTGATCAAGTTAAACAATACCTCTGGAGGATCATCCAGTTAACTCAAACTTGACACAGCAACCTACAAATATATTGATACCGCCAACTTAAATATATTTATGCTGTGAACTCGAACTTGTCAATTATAGGTTATGTAACTAAAAAGATAGAATACCGTCGGAATGCTTCCTTTGCTGTTCTTTAATTCCTTCAACGGAGAATAGATCCTTAATTAACTGGTCACAATTAATACATTGGCACAATACCTGCTTCTTAGTTGGTGTGCCAATGTAACACGCATTCTCGCTATAACATATATACCTATCGAGCTATTCTGACCTGCTTTAATAATTTTCCGACGGATTATTCATTTATATTGAAGAATGTTAAATTAAATGAAATAGAACCCCAAACCAGTTTTACCCCTAAAATACTACCTATGTGAATACGGGCACAGCTCTCTAATTCCGTGTTTTTAGTATTTGAACTCATTCATTGGAAACATCAAGCATTTTAGCATAATCACGCACAGAAAAAAAAAAAAACAGGGTGGCTTACAAGACAACTGTCCGTGTTTCTTTCACGTGGACTTTGGCAAATAGATCCTACAGGTCTGCTGAAATTCCGTCCAAGCCGCTGTGTAAGGAAGTCGCATGCCACCCTAGAAGACAGTCGAACTCGTCCAAGCAGGAGTTCATCTTTTAAACCTGATGCTTAAAGAACGACACGTACATGGTTTTAAATTGGAGAAAAGTAGGTTACAAAGACACTCAGACGGACAGAAAGACGGAAAGATAGAGCAGACAGACAGGCAGGCAGACGGATAGATAGGATAGACTGATAGACAGATATACAGACATATATATATATATATATATATATATATATATATATATATATATATAGAGAGAGAGAGAGAGAGAGAGAGAGATAGATAGATAGATAGATAGATAGATAGATAGATAGATAGATAGATAGATAGATAGATAGATAGATAGATAGGTAGATAGGTAGATAGATAGATAGATAGATAGATAGATAGATAGATAGATAGATAGATAGATAGATAGATAGATAGATAGATAGATAGATAGATAGATAGATAGATAGATAGATAGATAGATAGGCTACCTTCTCTATGGTTCTCGGTTGAGAACCCCCACCCTGTAATGACACATTCATCGTATGCTTTACAATTATTGGCTGCTTCAGCTGCATTAGGAAGACATGCAATACCAGAACAGCGTCCTGTGATTGGTTCAGCCAGTTTGATAAGTGCTACTGCGTTGCCTATTGGATAGAAATAAAATTGACTTTCATCAGCACCAGATCGACAATTATAAGACAGTTTGTGTAAATGTGTAGAGAGGAAGACGGCAAAGCCTGCCTCACAACGCGTGTTTGGGGAAACTGCAAGCTCACAACGAAGACCAAAGTTGCGATATATACTGCCTGCGTCACCAGCACACTTCTATATGGCGGCGAGACATGGACAACCTATGCTAAGCAAGAAAGAAGGCTCAATACCTCCCATCTACGGTGTCTACGCCACATCCTCGGTATTTCGTTGAAGGACAAAGTGACAAATGTCGAGGTGTTGTCACGTGCTGGCCGCAAAGCATGTATACACTGCTTAGACAGCGGAGACTACGTTGGCTTGGCCATGTCCGCCGCATTGAAGATGGTCGCATCCCGACAGATACCTTCTACGGACAACCGACAGATGGTAAAAGAACATTTGGGCGACCACAGCTGAGGTTGAAAGATGCGTGCTAGAGAGACATGAGGACACTGGACATAAATCTAGCAACCTGGGAGATGAAGCTGACGATCGCACCAAGTAGTGATGCTGTCTGCGGCGCTATCTCAGACTGAGTGAAAAGAAGCTCTCACAGCAAGCAGAAAAGAGGAGAAAGCGTCAAAAGGAACACTAGGAAAATAAGTAGCTGAGGGCTGTCACCTCAGGGGCGCATTCCCATAGTCAGTTATGACTGAAGGGGCTATTATTATTTTTATCATCAAAAAGACAATGCTTCGGCCTAGGGTACTTAACAACAAGAACAAACTGAACGAAAAACTGCAATTCTCATTGCATGCCAATAATAAAACGTTTTATGACTTGAATATATTTTGCACCACGAGCTTCGAAAGTTGACATATACAAAATATGTCAGAGATATTACTACAGCCAAGATAGTAGTCATCACATATTCCCTATCAGTAATATCGGCCCTAAGGAACCATTAAAACAATGGATCGCCTCTTAGAAGCACTAAAGGAAACCAACTATATATTCAACAAGTTGACAGTAATTCTAAAGGTACGGGGTTCAGTTCCCAGTACAGGGAATATATTTGATAGACATTTTTTAAGAACCAGTGTGTCCTAATAATATAAAAATTATATATAATTTCCCCCGATCTTCTGGGTATGGAGATCTCCTGGGTAGGGAGATCGGATGCCTAGCATTCTCCGATTAGCGCGAAAAAAATAGTTGCACGTTGAAAAAATCCCTTGGCAGTTGGAAATCGTAAAGATTAAGCCGTACGACCGCTGCCATGGCAAAATTTATAAAGTCAGGAAAACCTACCCGCCACAAAAATATTTATAGAATGTGTGATTCCAGCCGGTGCTAGGGAGTTCGTGCACTGTGCTGAGATCCTCCTTGTGTGATCTAAGGAACGAACGAAATCTTTATTTCATCAGGGTAAAGAAATATGAATAATTGCCTTATTACATTTCTGCCCTGCAATACAATTTTCAGTGTGTTAAAAATTAAAATATTAACAACTTCAGACAGGAGGAGATTGGAGCACTGATGACGTTGTCCGTGTGCAATGAAGATAGTCATTACAACCAAAACCAAACCAAAGTGCATGTGACATATAATGGAAATATAGCCTACAGTATCTGACAGTCTTTCATGACCTCGTAGCGTTCTATGATTTGCTAGCAAATCCATGCAGTTACAACATGCGTTTACTCACCTTTTAATCCACGCCTCTTTTCCTTGGACATAAACAAAACGAAGTTGTTTACCAACTTTCGCGACCTGCCAGTCATAGCGAGGAGCGAATAGGGTATGTTTACCAAGTTTCTCACGCGAGCTGATCTGTCAATCATCGGATATCGGACAGACTGCCCGTGGGAAAACTTACTTACTTAGTCGTTCCCCTTCTACCGTGAGGTGTAGAGGTTTGGAAGAGAGAGCACCAGACTATCCTATCGGCTGTCTTCCTTCTGGCCTGGTTCCACTCTAGTCCTCGGTCCTTCAAAGATTGTCTAATGTTGTCCTCCCAGCGGACTCTGGGTCGTCCTGGGGGTCTGGATCCCTGGCTCTTTGTTTACATGGGAAAACATCGGACCTTTTGAAGTGAGACGCTCGGGCAAAATTATTTTCCCTCGTACCCTTTGATGTTCGTATACACAGGGGGAGTTAACTCTTTGATCTTCATACGCGGGCCAAAATCTTCGGGAACCCCGTTAGACGTGATAATTCTTCTGATGTCGATTAGCAACGCTGAGACAGAGCGACCGTAAAGCCTTTTATCGGGAGAACTGTGTTCACAATTCTCCCGATTCACATGGTAATGTGAAAAGTAACGTCATCTATAGATCAGAGAGACAATAATATATATAAACTGTGGTTTCTTAAACCCGCTATCAGTTGTCGCTCAGAATTTAGGATAGTCTAAGCACGTAACTCTAGAACCATTGTGGAAGATGTTTTAATAGTATTTCGTGGGGATAGTTTCATTTCTGATTTGTGGTAATAGAAATTAGCGTTTACGTGGTTAACAGTGTTAAGATTTTACCACTATAATTCACTGTGATTTTCTAGCGTTAAAACTAGTGAAATACATAACGCGTAGCTATTTTGTTGCCAGATGTGCAGTTATAATGTAATTTCCATCACCCGCTTTCTCACACAAGAAGAGACGGTTTTAATAGACTGAAGAATACACTAGGCGTGACTGATTAGTGACAGGAAGGGATTCATATCTATTTCATTTTGTGTATTTATTATAAGTGACTGTTATTTGATATCATACGACTAAACAAACAGACGCCGACAATGTAATAGCTATTAACGACAGGCGATTTTTGTTAGTGCGCGTATGGATAATTAAATAATAATAGACATTGTACGCTGATCGTTAACGCAAGCTAGGGCGGGGAGGGCGCATACCTTCACCCGACCTAGAGACGCCGCGCTAGCGCAAGCTAACGCGCAATTGGATAGGCTAAAAACACCGTGTGCCTTTTAACTTTAATCAGGACTGACGGAGTGGATGAGAGATCGTATTGTCTCCTTCCGTGTACATATATGTAAAGATATATATTAGTAGCATTTTTTTTCATTACGTTCTTCTATTTTTAAGCATACCTGATCAAGAGCGCCCAGCGGTTTATTTTGGTTCTTTTCTTCATTTACTGATTGGATTAATGTTGTTTTTTTTCTTGGCTTACGCGTCCCCAAGTTCATTTGTGAACAGGATTGGCCAAAGATACGATTGCCATTTTAAATGGTGAATTTAACTGGACATATATCCCAGAAATAATTTGTCACATTTTATCAGCACACTGGGTTGTAAAAATAATAACACTATCTGAATTTTGACAGTCGTATCAGCGGATTTATCCAGAAAGTTACGATGTTTCAAAATCGGCACTCCCCACAGAGCTAGCCGATAGGATTTACCATCATCATCATTTAACAATTGTAACAGTTTTTAGAAGCTAGAGGTTTCAAAATACTGAAAGTGTTTTTCACTGTTTGCTGTGAACACAAGATCTCGGTGTTACGTCCTTTTACACCCTGGGTATTTTATGGGTGCAGGAATTAACAGTATTGTGTGTTGACACAAGTCTAACTGTTATTAAAAGGGTACGCATCAGCGTAAGTAATAATGATGTATGTAATTAATAATGTCTAAATTCGTTGCGCACGGAAGAGCACATATTTGGTGCGTGAGTATGGGTTTTGTTGCTAAATACTGCATGACGCAGTGGGGACTGAGACAAAAATGCCGGTGATACCAGTTAGACGTTAGTCTGGTTCAAGAGCCCCATATCGTGGGTATAAGTTGATGATTATGATTTAACTGCCTTCCAAGTGGAAGTTGTAGCAGTATATTATTCAAAGAAGTAAGTCTCTCTACAAAAATGATACGTGCGTTTATGTATTACCAGTGCGACCTAGTCAGAGCTTCGGCGTGGATTTGATGACCCGCTGCTAGTGAGAACTAGACTGGTTTAAAAATGAATTGAAGTTGTTTTCTACGAAATATGATCCGGCAGTATTGATTACGTTTCGTTAAAAGAGTTGAATTATGAAGGTAAAGGAATATAAAGAATACCCTTGCCGTCCAACGGACTACGGCAAGTTTTGGAGGTCAATCAAGTTGTCTAGTGATGTTTATCAATAATGTACTTTTATCTGTCATACCTTCATGAGGATCAACGGTATGCGTCGGATAACCAATGAACTATAGGATTATTTATGAGGCCAATCAATTTGGACATTAATGTTAGATTGACATTCTACATGCTTGATACAATATGTAACTGTCAATGTCAGAGTAGGTCTGCTCTACACGTCTTTATAGTCTACGTCCACATTGTTGCAAAATAAACTGTTGACATTATTTTCAATCAAACCAAGGGTCCAGTGTACTTCACTTGACACTATCAGAGTTGACATGCATTTCATTTAACCGTTGCCTTGTCGTTATTCAACATATTCACATTCGCGTTATCAGCAACAACTAGTCATACAATACTACTACAACACTCGGTTTCTACACTAACTATTCGAGGTGACATTTGTGCATTCAGGAATACACCACATAATTTGGCGTTCCCTTCATAGAATCTTAGTTGTTATAGAGGATGGACTGGGGCCAACTTGGATAATACCCCTGACATTCTGTATAGTCAGTAACTATTGTAATTCCAAAGGGATATCACCAAGAATAGGGTAAGCGTAATTGAGTGGACACTGTATGACAGAGAGAGTATGCGTATGACAGAGAGAGTGAATATTTTTCTTTGTTACAAGTATCAACTTTGATTTGGCATAAAATTTGTTTACTTTACTGGGTAGCATTTGGTAGGAACTTTGTTTTTTCTTTCCTTACTGTCTATTCTGTAACATAGTGCTACCTTTGACCTTTGGGGTTATTAACTTGTTGGGTTTTTGTGTCAACGTGGGGAGGGCATATTTATTCTGTTATTTCCTATGTATGTAATTCTGATTTTTAATTGATCTGTCTTTAGATATTCAATGTTGTCAAGTTTAATGATAATAAACAACAAAAGAAACTTACCTTTGTGTGTTGGTCAGACCCATACCCAATTAACCATAGTTTTTCACGTTTTTGTGTCTTGTTGTCGCAAAGTTGTGTGTGTATGTAGTTAAACTTACATTTACATGTATAGGGAGGGAAAGATTGTCTGGTACTAAATTATGGTCGTATAGATAGGCTGGACTAGAGAAATTACTTATTCCAGAGACAGATCTATTCCTTAAACTATTCACCCGTGAAATCTACATCTCACACCTTTACTTCTCACGTACTTATCACCATCCACTCTACTCAGACGGGACCATAAATAACTTTTTTTTCAAACCTATCTAATTTACGAGAGGCCAGTGGATTCCTGATCATTGCAGGATATAAGGTTATACAAAGGACGATAGACTTGCCAAAGAAGGAGGAAACGAAATTGAAACTGACGGCAGGACAACGTACGAAGTGACAAAAGCAATAACCAATAATTGCTTCTAAGAAAAATGGAATAGAGAAAAACAGAGACATATATATCGGAGCCATACTACTGCTTAGAGCCGTGGTAGCGCACTGGCTTCCCAGCTTGCGGTCCTGATTCGATCCCCAGTTGGGATGGGAGTTTTTAGGCCGCAACCGGCTCCGGGGCGACCCAGCCTCATGAATTTGGTAAGGCGGCCGGCGTGATGCTGACCACATCGCAATATTCCCAATATGCCTCAATTGGCGTGTAACGGGAATTTTTACCTTTACCCCTTTTTTGTACTACTCCTTGCTATGTGATGGGGTCATAATAAACGCCCCAAAATCTCCCTGAAGTTCATATTTGTGTTTTCACTTCTTCAAGAGGGCCATAATAATGCCTTCATTTCCATGTAAACGTGATTAACACCCAGAAAAAAGTCATGCGCCAGCCGGCATTTTCACGATTGCGCCGCGGGTGATGTGGCCAGGCCGAGTACATATAAAGAGAGAGTGAGCCGGCGAAAGACCCTTTTCGCAAGAGCAGCCCAGAGAGAACAAACGAAACGAGGCGCCCTGTGTGGGTAGGAGATGGACAAAGAAACCAGAGCACGTGAGCTATAATTGTTAGCGTATTTTGTAGAGATTAACTTTAGTGTACTGTAGTTTTATTATTAGTATTCAGCGTGGCACAGTTCTAGTGTTTGAGAAAATAGATAAATAGATGCGTTTCCAAAGGACCTTTCTTCCAGGACATTAGATTTAGTTTTAACGTTATAGATGAGTGAAAATAATGTGTGGATAGATTTTGCTAGTGTTAGGTCGAAATCACAGCTGTGAGAGTTTAGTAGCAATTATTTCATTCTGCTAGAACGGGCAAGAAAAGCGAATATAGTAGGAACCTATTTCATTCGTGAGGCCGGGCAGAAAAGCAGTCTACTACTAATATTAACGGTTGGCAAGATGGAAGCCACGGCCACGTGTTAAATGCGCATAAAGGTGGCGCCTGTGACTCGACAATAACACGCTTAGTTAAAACGTGATGTAGGCCTATAATGTTACGCTATTTTATATTGGGTGAATTGACACGTGGGTGAAGTCAGGTTAATGTAATTTTCTACAGTAATGAAGAGATAGTTTTCGTGTTAAATTTCCTTTAGGTGATGTATTTAGTTCTAGTTTTGTTAAGTCAAGAGTAATTTTATTGTATTCTTTGATGGAATGGTAATTTAGTGTATTTCACGATAATTGATCATAATTCTACTGCATATCTTTAGTGGGTTACTTTGAGGTGAGAATAGTCATTTAGATTTCTGGTGGGCGCAATGCCACTCCTTTGTGCGAAATGCACTTTGAGACAGAGGTGTTTCTCTGTTTGCTCCTTGCGGAGCATGGAAACACCAATGTGGCTGGTGTCCATTACAAGCCCACAAGAAGCATTTTTATGCTATTGCTGTTGTTGTTTCGGCTGAGAGAATAGGGATCGAAGAGGGAAGGCAAACCCGGTCCCAAAAAATGCCGTGCTGAAGTCAGATGTGTCGGCCGAAAGGCGCAAATATCGCAGCTTCGCTGTAAACGGACACAACGCAACCAACGTCCTTTTCAGGACGAACGAGGAAGAAGAAGTTTCGGTAACGATGTGTTTCATATGATGAGTTCCCAATCTCATCAGTCGGCATATAAGACATGCTTCAGAATGCAGGGACGCATATTGAGATGGGTCAGTTGTGAGGTGATAGTTTATGCTCATTAATAAGATTATTCGTTGTACATATAGTTTAATTCTATTTTATGCATATTTCATTATTATTTAACTATTGTTATATGTCAGATAATTTATAGAGCACGTGGGTTCACTTGGAGATATATATTTCTCCTTATATATATCTTCCTTATGAAGCATGGAGCCATCTATGTGGCTGGTCTCCTTATGGAGCATGGGGGTCACCAATGTGGCTGGCCTCCACATGAAGCATTCATATGCTCTTGTAGTAATGGTTTCGGTAGCAATCTGTGTTACATGGTGAGATTGCCAGCCTCATGCACAACATCACACTAGTCTCATTGGTAGACATGTATGAGAGTGGATGTGTGTGTGTAATAGTGGGATGTTTCAGGTGGCATGGAAGGACAGTTTGCCAGGTGAGAGCATGGTTTTTCTCATTATTTATCTATTATGATTTTAGCTAGTCAGTGCTTTGTTTGCGTTTCAGATTAGCAATTAAGCACTGGCTGGGTATTTTGTTTGTTTTGTTTGTTTGGTTACTTGTTTGATGTTTGTTCATTAGTTTGCTTTGTGGGTTTGAGTCACTGACTTGATTGCATGAATAAATACAACCCCTGCCTTAGAATCAGAGTTTTATTGTTGATTGGGTCTGTTGCGAGTGTGCAAGAAAGTGATCACATATCACAACAGCATCATCATCATCCTCTCGCCCACGCTATCACACTAAGAAAAGATCACGAGTTAATTTTTAGACCTGTCCCTGCAGAATCCTTGAAAAATGTTGTACATTTAAACTACATTTATGTTATTGTGAAAAAAAATGTCTATCTCTTAGCTTTAATGTGATAAAGAAAATTAAAATTGTGCATGTTGTTCCTGAATTATAAATTTTTAAATTGTGTATGCATAATTTTCAAACACCCTGTATATAAATAAATAAATAAATAAATAAATAAATAAATAAATAAAAATAAAAATAAATATAAATAAAAATATATAAATATATAAATATATATATATATATATATATATATATATATATATATATATATATATATATATATAAATATATAAATATATATATATATATATATATATATATATATATATATATACAATAAAAAAAAGGATATAATAATAGGAACTGATTGCCTACTATTGATAGCTTTGGTGTCATTGGAAGGAATGATTTCGCTCTGTGACTTGAACTTGTAGTCCGGGTGAAAGAAGACACGACCAACCCTAATCAGTTGTTCTTGCTGTGTTTGGGTCACTGGGTCAAGGTCAATTCCGGATACGTTGTATTCTCCAGCCACCACAAGCATTCTGGATGGCGCCTCATCAGGGGTGTTACCAGCACTGAAAAAAGTAGTTGTTTATATCATGTGAATAGAGACATCATCACAGACAACATCACACACATCCCACAACACACAACACACATCACACACAGCACACAACACAAAACACTGGCTCACAGCAGCCAACGCGACACACTTGGCTACAGAACGCAAACTTCAGCTCCCAACACGTGCTGTGTAAATAGTGAAAAGAAAAGTGAAAATTATAAAAAAAAGGTGTAAGTGAATAGAGATTACTTCAGCGGGTTACTTTCAGAGCACTGGATATGTAGGAAGCACGAACGTCACTGGATATGTACGACACACAAACATCACTGGAAATATAGAACGCACAAACGTCACTCGTTATGTAGGACGTACAAACGTCACTGGATATGTAGGATGCACAAATGTAACTGGGTATGTAGGACACACAAACGTCACTGGATATGTAGGACACACAAACGTCACTGTATATGTAGGACACATAAACATCACTGGATATGTAATGTATGACACACGGACGTCACTGGATATGTAAGACACACAAACATCACTGGATATGTAATACACATAATCGACACCGGACAGGTAGAACACACTAACGACAGTGTTTGACGCAGGGTTCGAAAATTTGGCACTAAGGGTGGAGCTACCATCCACCCAAAGTTCTTCTTGATTTTAAGCACGTCCATTATCATCTTATTTTTTCTAGTTTTCTGTCGCTGCTAGCATGTCACTTTGATCTGACAAGTTAATTCCCCTGATTTTCCCGCGAAAGTGACAAGCAGAGATGAAAGGTCTTTTAATTCTGGTAAGAATGTCGTCGTTACGCGTCTCGCTGGGCGGCAAAAACTCCCATGTGCTTTTGATCCCAGGGAAAGTCTGGGACCCTCGCAGCCTAATAGCGAACGCTCTGTTTCGCAATCCTTCTTGTAGTGCTTCGTCAATAGAATCCGCAGGGAGACGTTACGATTGTTTTTCTTCGTTCTCTGTACAGTTGTCGGAACACCTGGCCCGATTTACAGTATATAATGAGTCCCATTCTGTCAGTAAATGCTTTCAGTCCCTGGAACTTCTGTCGTGAGATGGTAGAGATTTTGTGCAGTTTGCCAGCTAATTTAGTGTGGGAAATTCTTCGCGATCTCGGTAAGAATCCTTAAGTAACTTGGTAGTTGTTATTTTTACCTTTGATTTAGACTTAGTCAGAGTAAGTTCATTTATAGTGGGTTCTAGGAATTTTGAAGGCGCGGCCATTACCCAACAAACACTAGAAACCCTTTTTTTTTAAAGGAAATTGTGTTTGTATGCCACTTACGGATTTTTTTAAAAGCGAAATGGTTGTGTAACTTTAGAGGCTCCAGAAAAGCCTATAAAGAGAGCCTCCTTAATCACGAAGTGTACATATATCTGACTTGTTTCACTAAAAGAATAATTTCCCCCTCGAAGTGTAACTATGTAACTGATTGTTGTGTGGAGGGAATTCTTTTTAACACAGAGTGTAACCATAAGCGATTGTTTTTTTCTGACTTCCGTGGCGGATCTTTATAATTTTTTTCCACACTATGTAACTTTAATTTAATTGATTACTTGTCTACTGTATGGATAGGATCCATTAACTCATTTAGAGATTTACCCAGAGTAGCCTTATATGTTGTCAAATGGAGTGCATGTAAATATGACAGTATGAAGTGTGTCGCAGCACGGTGAGATAATCTTAGACGGGCCTTGCGATTTTGTTTAGACGCCTGTGTGTTAGACAGAACTGACAGATACGTTGTGAGGTCAGTTACGCGCCAGGTAGATGGGGCAGGAATGTTTACCTACCAAAACCCACCCCCCGCCAGCCGCGGGTAACCACTGATTACGCAAGTTGCGAATTTATCCGATCGACCTGCACTGTCACAAAATAACTTTTGGGTCGTTCTCATGTCGCTCTCTTGTTCACTACGGCCGTATCCTGGACATTTGTTGTATAGATTATTTACGTGTTTCAGTGACCGGCACCCTCTTTCTTTCTCTGCGCTGTAGCAGATATTTTGTATTTTCCTTCTTACACCCCTGTCAGGGATAAGTCTTCACGACCGTTTGTTACCCATCCCTTCCCTAAACATTTACAGGAACGGCTGAGATAATATTATCGACAACCGTGTTGGTTTATTTCGGCAGCGGCCGACATCAGACATCAGCTTAACACTAAATCGTCCAGCGAATGTGTTTAATTGCTGATAATGCCAGACTGCGCTCGTCGCCAAGCTGGTAATACGGGATGACATATTTTGGACAGACAGGACTGACAAGATTACTTTCGATAAAGTAATGTTACATCTTACACACATTGCTGAGAGAGTTTACCATTGTGTTTGTGAGTTGGTACACAAGGCATTGGAGGTTTGATTGCCATAAATGGGAAACGTTACCTTTGCATCACGCGCAAAATTATTCCATGTCGAAATATTTTGAAATTACCCCACCCAACATTTTTGTTTGAAACGATTGGCGCTTTCTTAGCTTCGTTACAAACAGATTCGGGTGTAGGACAGGAATATAACCTGACGCGTTTCAGAGTTAAGACACTGTAAGATTCACGCTTGCCAAGACAAAACCAGACCCTACCAGATTGAAGTCTGGAATTCAGAATTTCCATTTTTCAGTCCGGACTTTGTGGAACAATCTTGAAGGACTTACATAGCTCAGGAAAACCATTTTCATTAGGAAGGCTGAGGAAACTGAAACACACGGAATCATAGAGGGAATAATCTTTTAAAAGTAACGACCCCAAGAATACGTGTAAGAGACCTAATAACGTGCCTTAACTTCATTCATCTGAGCAAAATGTCTGTGAGCCAAGATTGGCGTAAGTTGTCATTTTACATTGCATATTTTTCGTTACTAACGTTTGAACTAATATGTATATATTGCCATGTGAATATTAATATGTGAAAATCGCCAGTGGATGTCCAAGTCATTTGAGGCTAGCAACCTCAGCATATAGAATGATGATTTCATGAACCACCACTGCAAGGACTGATGACTGCTTTAATGCTAGCTCCTTACAGAGAACTAAAAGTGTCGGTAGTCCCAAACTCCATTTGGAGCAGGGAGGGAAAGATGAAAGAAATGATTTACATTCTAAGAATAATACTTACAGTTTCAAACCAGTGGAAATGTCTATGTAAACATATTCACTTTAAAGTTAATGAAAGTTTCAAACTTTTCAATCAGTGTAAATGTAAATGAAAACAGATTCAGTTTATATTGTGAGCACTTTTCAAACAGTGGAGATGTAAATGTAAACATATTATATCTGTACTATTAACCTTTTCATTTAAATGTAAAGTAAGGATAAAGATATTCAATTTAAATGTAAAGAAAGTTTCTCTCGAGTGATTAACTTTATATCTCATCGAGGGTAAATTCTGAGATAGATGGGATGGCAGAATAGGAGAAAGAGGACACATAAGTATTGGGCCGGAAAACGCAATACCCAGGACAGCGTTTCGTTTTTATTCTTTTAACATCGTTGTTGGTGGTGGTACCAGTGAAGGTTCTAATCTCTGGAACAAAGTGAGGGTAGATGTGGACTGACGTAGAAACGCGGGACCAGCTTGGCAGTTACTCCTTGATTGTTCTTGGAACGTGCTGCACCTTTAAGCTTAACCAGAGACGAGAGAACTCCTTTGACCTATCTGCACAGAACCCCTCAGCGGGAGCAGAAACTACTATTGTCATTTAGGTGAAACCTATAAGCTGCCAAAGTGAACTTTTTTTCATAAAACCTACATTCATTCAATGATGAACATTTTCTTCTTAAACTTTTCAATTATTTTAACCCATGTTAAAACTAAATGATTATTAAATCTGGTATTTATTAATATACACATTTAACTTCGATTTAATCATTTTAAATGTACTGCATGTTTGTCTCAGTCAAATTACTAAACACACTCTAAACACAGCTAAACCAGTATAAGAAGAATTCCAATGAGTAAATCCGGGTGGGGGTTGACGAGCTAAAAATAATAATTGCTTAATCATTCACAAAAGTTGTCGGCAGATCGTAGAATTAACGTGCTCAACAAATGAAGCATTGTTTTTGCTTTTCTGAATATCTTGTGAAACACCATTGGGATAGAAGCATCAATAACCTTCTATCTACATCTCTGCCGAGAGTAATCTTGTGCGAAGGTAGACACCTTAGACGACCCACTTTAGATACTCTTGCGTTTTCGCCACTGTTGGACCGCTACTGCAAAGCAGGGGAGGCAAACCATGACATGCACATTCACCTACAGGCTCACTCGTCTATTTAGCGGTCAGTGAGAAGGAACGGGGAGAGGGAGAGATAAACTGTGGGATATCGTGGGAATGGTTGTAATAAGTTAATCTGTACCTGTTTATGCAATTGTTTTGTTTTTCGACGTTGTAACGTTTATCCTGGCTTGGTGTTCATAGATTTTGTAATATGATTTCATTTCAGCGAGAACCGGTTAACTTCGACTGAGTTAAGGGACCTCTGAGCCATCGCCGGATTTGCCTTCTTGGAAAGGCAGGACAAATCATCAACCCATTTACATTGGGGTGTTCCCACCAACTACAGTTGTTTATTTTACCAGCACCCTTATACGGTTACATTTGTGATCCCGTACTGGGAATTTTACGCACCCCGCAAAGCAAGTAGAGCGCCCATGCTTCACTGGCATCAACTACATAAAGCTATACATTATCGCCAGTCTAACATCTTGTAACCATCGCCTGCTCTACTACTTCATCCAAATTATCACGCGCAGTCACAGGAGGGGCCGGCCTGCGCAAATAGTGGAATTATTACCTCCAACGCATATTTAATCTTGAGTGTATTCATCGTCACCCCTTTAGATCCTGCATTTATAGCACACCTGTACACCTAGAGGACTTAACATTTGTCCTGGAAATTTGTTTTGTTGGGGAGTTATAGATTGGGTTGTTTCCACGGATTGTCAGCAGCATATGGAGAGGAAAGGGTGATCATCTCTACGTCTGCGATCCGCAAAACAGCTGTAATACAAGCGGAATATAAACACAAGTGGACCGACGAAGAAGGACTTTTGGGAATTGCACTCAGTTAAACTTTGGTGAGGGGGGAGCTTGAACTAACTGCGGGATAGAGTCATTAAGTTGGATTAAACAGCTGTGTTGCTGACCAGAAGAAGTCAGCGGGATAAGTGGATTTGTGTAAGGACTTCTTTATTCCAGGGTTTCCTGCAGAATGAGTAGTGGAATATCAAGCCTAATAATAAAAGTGGGAGTTGAATTACTGAGAAGGGAGAGCCAAACTCCTTGGTACCAATCTAGTTTGTTTATTCTTATGATTCTTATTATTACAAGCATTGTTGTCCCCAGATTGTTGTTAACCGTATTTTTTATGACTTGGTGGTTTGTTATTTGACAATTTTCTGGTTTTGCCATAGTTTTTTTTGTTTGTTAATAAATTAGAACACTAATCGCGGATCAGACTACTTTACAATCTATACTTGTCCTTGATTGTTTGTGGAGTCATTAACGTGCACTGTACCTTACTCTTAGCAGAGAGAGAGGGAGAGAGAGAAAGAGAGAGAGAGAGGTGGAGTGAAGTAGCTTAGAAACATAGTCATTAAGTGGCAGGAGGGTAGAGTCGTTATCTGAACTCGTACTGCTGATAGCTATAATTCACTTTATCCACATTAGACACTATAGCTCATCTATCTTATCAGTTGTCACTCAGACTTTTGTCTTGTCTTAGACGTCACTCAGAATTTTTGTCTTGTCTCAGACAGACTCTGAAAACCACTCGTGACACAGTGGAATAAAAGTTTAAAATTAGGATGTTAGAAATGATAATTACAAAAACAAATGAATACATTAATCACAAGATGGACAGGTCTATATTAGTAGTTTTTAGAGGATTGAGCAAGTCATCTTCTTCTCCGCTCGCTCTCATAAAATCACATCTCTCTCTCTCTCTCTCTCTCTCTCTCTCTCTCTCTCTCTCTCTCTCACACACACACACACACACACACACATAAAGTTTTATCATCTTCATGGCATTGTAATGCTGGTGTGCCTGTGGATTTCCTACCCACGCCTGGTAGAAGCCAGAAGTGTACTGTGCCAGCTCTACAGGAGATAAAGGGGGTGTTTCTGCATCTCCCTGAGATACGTAGCCAAGGTGCTCATTCCCCGCCATCATGTTACCTGATGATTACGCAGATGGGCCATGGGAAACACTTGGAGAGAGGTTTACATACATATTGCCGGTCCTGATACCATTGACAATATCATCCATTATATAAGGAGAGATCAGAGCACCATTTTTCGGCTCAGATCACAACATATACCACGCAACAGTCACTTGAAAAGAATCTAACAACAACACTCTCCAGAGTGCTAGCTATGTAACTACCCCTACGACACTGTTGACCACCAACTCCTTCCTCCGAGGTCAGATAGTGGAACACCTTGTACGGAGAAACAAAACAACTCGCGAAAACATGCCAGATATCAGTACGTGACATTAGGTCGAAGGGCGAGAGCCCAAGCACCGCTGGATCAATAACAATAACCACAGCTCTCATAAAGTTAGCGGTCGGTCTCATGCTTCTCTCATCACTATACAGTTTTTCCACCAACTAAAGGTGGCGAAGAGCACGATGTCGATCAACTTCTTTCGAAGAGTCGACGTCACAGGAGGAGAAATTCTATTGTTTGCTAGTCTTCCTCACATGGGCATGTGCCAAACTGCTCAAGTTTTTATTTGTTTTTCGAACAGATGGTTTTTGAATCTTCAGTGGCCAAATTTATTTGGTTCTCATGTACCTAGGTTTGGTTTCTCTCTATGCCATTTTTCTTGTAATCTATTTTATTTTATTATAGATATCTCTTCATACAATGTCCTGTCCTGAACTCGATCTGCCTTTTCATAAACTTACTTACTTACTTACTTACTTACTTACTTAGTCGTTCCTGTCCTACCCTGGGGTGTCAAAGTTTACCAGAGAGAACGTCATACTGTCCTTTCACCGATCTTCCTCCTGGCCTGGTTCCATCTTACTCCTGGCCTGGTTCCATCTTCCTCCTGGCCTGGTTCCATCTTCCTCCTGGCCTGGTTCCATCTTCCTCCTGGCCTGGTTCCATCTTCCTCCTGGCCTGGTTCCATCTTCCTCCTGGCCTGGTTCCATCTTCCTCCTGGCCTGGTTCCATCTTCCTCCTGGCCTGGTTCCATCTTCCTCCTGGCCTGGTTCCAATCTCGGTCATTTAGGGATTGTCTAATGCTGTCCTCCCATCTAACTCTGGGATATCTTCACGACAGAAAGGGATACCAAATTAAATGCTAAATCACATTAAAACTAAAAGTAAGAACAAGCTCCCTTCAGGAAATAATAAATGTAAATGACAGAAAGATATATCGCCACAAATATTGAAAGATGAAATTATTATTTCAGTAACGAAACTGGGAAATAACGAAACAAAAACTGAAATCTGCAACCACATCAACTAACTCGGCTCTACAGGAAAATTAATTGCATCACTAGTCAATACCAGACTTTTGTAGCACGTAGAAAGAAAAAAACAATGGATTAGAAAAACACAAAAACAAAGCAATAGATTACACCCTAACAGGCTTTACCCAGACGACAGTGATCAACAGAGACCAAAATAATACAGGGGATTGAAGATTCTTTCCATGAAAGGATAAAACATACTGGCAGTCTGTGTAAACAAAGAGAGAGCGTTTGATAAAGTGTGAAGAGCTAGGATAATGCACACAAACACAAATAAATAAAAAATGAACAATGCTTAGACGTGCTGATTAGTACAAAAATAGTTTTGTAAAGAGCATTAAAACCCAACTCAAGCGAAGGGCAAGGAAGGTCCTCTTCCTGGCGCAAGATTTGCAGAACATTAAGAAATAATCAGGATTGATAGAGACAGTACTAATAATTAAGGATTTTACACCAGAACAGTTAATCTGTCGACTTTAAGGATTCGAGAGACTGTGCAGATAGAACGGACTTGAGGATAAATTATTTCCGCGACAGATAAAGCACCACTGAAAATAATGATCTAAACAGCACAACAGCCACAAAAGTAGACATGGAGTCATGTGTGGTAAGGGCTCAGAGAGAGATTAGAGCGAGGGGAGATGACGTGGGGGAGGCGAGTTGAATGAAGGAAAGTAGACAGTAGAAAGTATATTGAGTTATAGTGAAATTCGTTCCATTGGATGATTTTCCAATTATGCACCTCATACATTGTGCATTTCTTATGATTCTTGGCCAAAACGGCAGTCTGCGTGTGTCATTGTGTTTATGATAAAGTTTGTGACATAAAGTCGTCGGATATCGTGCTTATGTGTTGGAGTTCAGTGATTTAACATTAGCTGTGAATAACGAGCAATGTATGTCGCTCCATGTATAATGTAATATATATATTTGTCAATGTGCACTCACAGCTAAGCACTTGACAGTACTGGTGATGGCCTTTTGTGGTTTCTCTGCTGCTCATAGGTTGAGCATCTTTCAAGCCAATTCAAGAATACGTTCTCAAACAACAGAAATACAAGAACACGTTTTCTAACAACATAAATACAAGAATACGTTCTCTAACAACAGAAATACAAGAACACGTTTTTCTACCAACATAAATACAAGAACACGTTCTCTAACAACAGAAATACAAGAACACGTTCTCTATCAACATAAATACAAGAACACGTTCTCTAACAACAGAAATACAAGAACACGTTCTCTAACAACAGAAATACAAGAACACGTTCTCTAACAGCCGAAAAACAAGAACTTGTTCTCTCACAGCAGAGATACAAGAAACACGTTCTTAAATGATGATAGGAAACTCTTTACAGAGCGATACAACAGGAGGCAATCTGATCATCAGAAGAAGTCCCCCCGTCCGACAAGTGTTTCGGCCCTATATATACTCCATTTTACACTCTAAGGGGGGCGGGCCCACTTGGGGTATGACTCCCAAGCGGCTCAGCTTCCTGTTGTCTTGCATCGAAAATGAACCCATTTCACTTATGGTAGCAACTTTAAATTTCACAACTCCGCCAGCCGTGGAGGCAATTGTGAAAGTAACAAAGAGAAGACAAATTATTCCGTTCGTTCCGTCGCACACACTGAGACACCAGCGCGAATTCAACGAGTCGCCACTGCGCGTTCCCCACTGGACTTTTGATACTGACACCCCTTATAGTATACACCGCTTGTCGCCCCTGAGTCGCAGCCCGTTCACTAGTCCACCACAAACCTCAGCGTATTGTGGACTTAGAAAAATTCCTGGTGTTTTCTGTACCGCAGCGTTTATTGTTACGATCTCCATTCCCCATTGCGGTTGTTCCACAGCCAGCCTGATGCCTTTTCGGCAGTTTCACTAAGCCTCTTCAGGGCCCTTGTTCTCGACTGTCCCCTCAGCCCCAACAGTTTCAATAGATCATACACTGATGCAGCCACAAGCCCTCTTGCGCCCACTTTAACAGCCATGACCCTTGCAGTGAACCCATCGTGTCTCAGATCCGCGGCCAGATCACTATACTTGGCCGCTTTGAACGAATGTTGCTCATCTAATCTGGGATTCAAATGGCACGGTCAGTTCAATCAGTATGACCTGAAGCGTTGCTGCAGAATGAAGCACTATATCCGGCCGTCTCCGCGATTTTCGGATACTCTCTGGATATGCCCCTCGTCCAGGTAGGTCTACCGCCATCTCCCAATCATTTGCACAATCAAGAAGAGATGGTAAACTGCTACCAGGTTTATTCGGTTTGGGGTGTGCTGACTTTCCTGCCCTCAGAAAGTATGTGTTTGCGGTGTCTGGCCGGACTTTGCTATTCGCCTTCATTCTTGCCAGATCTATTGTCGCAGCAAGCTCATTTAGCACTTTGTTATGGCGCCAAGTGTATCGCCCTTGCCCTAATGACACCTTACACGCTGAGAGCACGTGTTCAAGTGTCTGCCTCCCCTGGCACAGGGGGCACTGCTCATCATCCGACTTTCCCCATTTCACAAGGTTGGTGGCCGATGGCAGCAGGTCATACAGTGATCTGACAACGAAGCTGAGCCTAAGAGGTGCCATATGCCATATATCATTCCATGTCAAGGACCTCTGCAGGGCTCCTTCCCATGTAGTCCATTGGCCTTGTTGGACCTGCTGCACTGCTTTTTGCAACCTCTTATCATTCTCAGCTTCTCGTATCTCCTGAACTACCATGTCTCTGCGCTCCCTGCTTGATGCCTTGGACCACCAGCGGATGTCTCCATGACCAAATCCCCCGTCTATTCGTTTGTGTGTATCCGATTACCTCCCTCAGTTTGAGTGACTCTTGGGCAGCATCAACAGCTTCTTCCACTTTCCACTTCCTTCCCGTTTTCAGTGTGGGCTGAATGGACTTAACCACGTCATCAGCTGACTCGCGTAGCATCATTGCAAGCCTTGCCTTTCCAACTTTGTACTCTTCAACAACTGACTTGAAAGGAAGCAGAAGTTTTGACTTTTTGCAGTACAGTGCTACATCTGACAGACCTGGTGGTACTCCTAGCCATTTTCTCATGAACTTGTTGACCTTCTGCTCTATGGCTTCCACTGTACTTGTGCTTTATTTCATATATAAGCAGTGGCCACAGCAACTTTGGTATCAACATGAACTGGAGGCACCACAGTTTGAACTTCCCCAGGAGTCTGCTTTGGTCTATGATCTGTAGCCCTCTGTCTGCCATTTCTATTGTCTGTTGCACTGCCTTTGAGTCTTTTAATGAGGCATCGTACACCCTGCCAAGACTTTTAACAGGTTCCTCAATGACAGTAGGGATTCTTTGGTTGGAAACCGTGAATATGACCTCTGCTATCTTCCCTTTCCTGACTGATAGGCTTCTCGACTTCTTGGGTTTGAAGCTCATTCTGCACCAGCTGACTAGTTCATCCAGGCGTGCTAACATCCTCCGGGCCTGATGTTCATCTGATGTCAGAATTGTTGTGTCATCCATGAATGCTTTGAGCGGTGGCATGAGACACATTCCACCGAGCTTTGGACCTATAGCCATTCCTTCAGCCGCATTGAGGATTACCTGCATAGCCATCACGAATAGTATCGGAGAGATGGTACATCCCATCGCAATTCCAACTTCAAGGCCAATCCACTTCGTTGTGTACTCTCTGGTTGAAAATCTGACAGCAAACCCTGCGAAATACAGCTTCAGCATTGCTGCAATCTCTTGTGGAACATGATACATTTCTAGGGCCTGCCACAACATCTGGTGTGGAACGGATCCATAAGCATTTGCTAAATCCAACCAGATTACATGGAGGTTTGTTCTGTCAGACTTTGCCTTTTGGATTGCTTCCCATATCATTGTGGCATGCTCTAGACATCCTGGTGTACCTGGGATACCTCCTTTCTGAATGGTAGTGTCAATGTACCCATTTGCCAGGAGGTATGTAGTGAGTCTTTTCGCCATCACTGAGAAGAATATCTTCCCTTCCACATTGAGTAGTGAGATTGGCCTGAACTGACTGATGTCTGTGGAATTTTTGCTCCTTCGGGATGTAGACTCCGTTCGCCTTTCTCCATTCCTTGCTTACAAGCTGGGTTTTCCACGCACTCTTCAGTAAACGAAGCAGTCGTTTGAGCACCTCAGGGCATCTCTTATACACCACATATGGAACACCATTAGGACCTGGAGCTGACTTGCATCGAGCTTTCTGGACAATGCTTTCTACCTCTTGCACCGTTGGGGGCTTGTTTTTAAATTCAGCTCCTGGCTTACTCGGCCATTTTAAGGCCTGCCATGCTGCTGAGCGGCGGCACATGGAAACTCCAGCCGTTGTTCAGAGCTCGAAGTCCGTGTAACGGGTCTGGTCGATTCCATTGAGGCACCTGTGGATTCATCATTCTCCCCCCTTTCGGTGAATCCTGGGGGCATCTATCGTTTTTGGGTTCTATAGCAATTGAATACAGCTTACGGGGTGCTACCCCGGTCAGCCGGTTTCTAGTCTTTCCCAGTGTCATCTGTCTTTCCAGAAGTCAATCGGTCTTTTCCCGATTGTCACTGGTTTGACCATGTAACTATGATAGGAAACAGTATAGCAAGAAGAGCGAATTCTCTAACAAGAGGAACAGGGGGGAAAAAAACACACTGAAAACAGATACAAGAAACAGGAAATATTTTAACAGGTGAAATAAAAACAAGATTGTTGGAGCAACAGTTACAGAAAAAACAGCATTTTCAGCTACCACCAACCTGAGTACACAGAAAGGAGAGGTCAAAATCCACCATGGGTCAATGATCGTGCCTTGACAAGCATGAGACGTTCCCTTGTATGTTAGCCCATCCGCTTCCCTCAGCTTGGTCCTGACACAAGATTCAGTCATCAGTCTCACAGTTTTGTTAGTTTCTACATCATGTGCCTTATTAGCATCAGTGAATATGACTGCGTTTATTGTGACTGTGTTTTTATGACTGTGTTTTTATGACTGTGTTTTTATGACTGTGGCTATGATTATGCTACACTATGACTGTGATTACGATTGTGTTTGTTTATTAATGTGATTGTGATTATGTTTGGTTATGAATGTGATTGATTATTTTTGTGATGACGATTGTGTTTGATTATAAATGTGGTTATGATTGTGAGTGATTATAGATGTGATTATGATTATGCTGGATTATGAGTGTGATTAACTCTGTGCTTGATTATGACTCCGATTAACTCTGTGCTTGATTATGACTGTGATTAACTCTATGCTGTATTATGACTGTGATTAACTCTGTGCTTGATTATGACTGTGATTAACTCTGTGCTGGATTATGACTGTGATTAACTTTCTGCTGGATTATGACTGTGATTAACTCTCTGCTGGATTATGATGTTACTAACTCTGTGCTTCATTACGACTGTGATTAACTTTGTGCTTCATTATGACTGTGATTAACTCTGTGCTTGATTATAACTGTGATTAACTCTGTTCTTGATTATGACTGTGATTAACTGTGTGCTTAATTATAACTGCGATTATGATTGTGCTTGATTATGACTGTAATTATGACTGTAATTATGACTGTAATTCATCATGACTGTGATTATGATTGTATTAGTTTATGAATGTGATTGTGGTTATGTTTGGTAATTAATGTGATTATGATTGGGCATAACTACGGCTGTGATGTTGATTGTGTTTGATTATGAATGTGGTTATGATTGTGAGTGATTATGAATGTGATTATAATTACGCTCCTTTATGAATGTAATTAAGTCTGTGTTTGAATATGACTGCGATTATGATTGTGCTTGATTATGATTGTTATTGATAATGACCATGATTATAATTATGTCTGATTATGACTGGATTATGATTGCAATTATTATGGCTGGGATTTTGATTTTCCTGGATTGTGACTGTCATTATGACTGTGATTATGATTATGACTGTGATTGTGACTGATTATGATTGTGCTTGATCATGATTGTGATTGTGTTTGATTAGTATTAAGATTGCCATTTATTATGGCTATGATTAGTATTTTGTTTGATTGTGATTGTGATTAATTATTACTGTGATGATGATTGTGAATGTAATTGTGTACGATTATGACTGTGATTATGGTGAGCCTGATTATGACTGTTATTATAATTGTGCATGATTACGATTGTGATTGTCATTGAGCTTCATTATGATTGTACTTGATTATGACTGTGATTGTAATGTGCTATGACTGTGATTGTAATGTACTATGACTGTGATTGTAATGTACTATGACTGTGATTGTAATGTACTATGACTGTGCTTGATTACGATTGTTATTTTGATTGTGATTGATTATGACTGTAATTGTAATGTACTATGAATGTGATTGTAATGTACTATGACTGTGTTATGCACTATGACTGTGCTTGATTACGATTGTTATTTTGATTGTGATTGATTATGACTGTGATTATGATTTTCATTGAGTATGATTGTGACTATTATTTTGCTTGATTATCATTGTGATTATGGTTGTGAATCATTAACATTATCATTGTTGCGATAATCGCCATCATTATGATAATCATCATCTTCATTATAAAGTTCATCATCCTTATTACTATCATCATCATTATCATCATCATTATCATAAGCATCATCTTTATTATCATCATTATCATAATCATTATTATCATAATTATCATAATTATCATCATAATTAACATCATCATTATTATCATTACCAACACCATTATAATCATCATTATTACTATCATCAGCATCGTCGTCACCATTATCATCATTATCATTATAATGATAATCGTCATCATCATCATTATCATCATCGTCATCATCAGGATCATCATCATCATCATCTCATATTTCGCTCATGTTGGAACATGAAGCTAACCCTACAGATGGTCCCCTGTAGAAAACTGTCGCCAAAACACACACGTCTGTAGCAGTGATTTATGTAGCAATGTGCTTGAAATAGTGAGGTTGTCATCTACACGCACAGACTTATGGCACTTATTATTATTAGAAAATTAGTTAGCATGACCTAATGTCACTAGAAAATGAAACAGACAGGTATGCCAATTAAAAAAAAGAAAACCTATTACTTACATGACTGTAAATATAAAAATTTAGTACAACATATTATTATAATATATAAACAAAATGCGTTGCAAATCAATTATATAAATTTATACTTACTTACTTACTTACTTAGTCGTTCCCCTTCTACCGTGAGGTGTAGAGGTTTGGAAGAGAGAGCGCCAGACCATTCTATCAGCTGTCTTCTTCCTGGCCTGGTTCCATTCTAGTCCTCGGTCCTTCAAAGATTGTCTAATGTTGTCCTCCCAGCGGACTCTGGGTCGTCCTGGAGGTCTGGATCCCTGGCTCTTTGTTTCCCATGCTTGTCGTGGTAGCCGATCTTCTCCCATTCTGCAGACTGGCCAAACCATCTTAGTTGGGACTGTTCTATTTGGGTCTGCAGCGGATGGGATTTTAGGCCTTGACGGATCGTCTGGTTGCGGACCATGTCTCTTCTTATATAAATTTATTACTATATTTATGATAGATTCCATTATAATGTATATTATATTTAACAATCAATTAATTAATTATTAAACTTATAATTATATTATATTAATCTAATGTAATACAGTAATATTATTTTTATTATATTATTCTACTCTTATGTAACAATATAAATCAATCAATCAATACCCTTTAGCTCTCCAAGGAGCATAGACCTTCAACAAACATGCCAAGTCTTCCTGACCTGTGCCATCAGCTCAAGTTCTTTCCATTGTTTTCCTCATCATTTTCACATTCTGTATCCAGTTCTCTTCTCCATGTGTTGTTTGGTCTACCTCTGCCTCTCTTTCCTTGTGGATTCCAGAACAAGGACTGCCTTGTAATGCTATCAACAGGTTTCCTCAATGTGTGTCCTATCCACCGCCAGCGTCTTCTTCTCAGCTCTTGTTCCACTGGCACTTGTCTGGTTCTTGTCATCAATTCCACATTTGTGACTTTGTCATACCATTTCAGTCCTTCTATTCTACACACAAGCACCCGTTTATAAAAGTTTGTAGCTTTTTTGGTTGTTGTTTTTGTTGCTCTCCGTGCCTCAGAGCTATACAATAGGACTGACTTGACATTTGAGTTGAAGATTCTTATTTTCCTGTTGGACTTGATTTCTCTACCAAGATATGTGTACGATTCTATATCCTTTAGTGTTGTTTCTTCAAGTTCAATATTGTTATCATTTCTTGCATTAATTCTCATAATCTTTGTCTTGTCCCATTGTATTTTCAGGCACACTTGTTGTGACCTCTCATCGAGAATTTTCATTTTCTCTTGCATCTGATTATGGTTATGGGACAGAAGAGCCAAGTCATCTGCAAAATCCAGATCATCAAGCTGTTTAGTCAGATTCCACTGGATTCCATTTCTGTTGTGTGATGTCGATGTTTTCATAACCCAATCTATTGCTAGTAAGAAAAGAAATGGAAACAAGAGGCTTACCTGTCTCACAACCATTCTAATCCTAAACGGTTCTGTAAGTTGTCCTTCATGAAGAACTCTGCATGTCATGTCTTCATAGGTCTTCCTTATTAAGTTAACGATCTTCATGGGAACTCAATAATGTCTCATCAGTTTCCAAAGTGATTCTCTGTCTATACTGTCAAATGCCTTTTCGTAAACCACAAATCCAATGTATAGTGGTGAATTCCATTCCAGACTTTGTTCAACTATTATTCTCAATGTAGCTATCTGGTCTGTACAGGATCTGTTTTGTCGAAAACCTGCTTGTTCATTTCTCAGTTGCTTGTCTATTGTCTCTTTTAATCTCTCAATGATGATTCTGTTTAATACTTTTCCTGGCACTGATAGTAACATTATTCCTCTATAATTTGTGCACTCTTGTAAATTTTTCTATTTTTAGACAACTCGACCAGAGTTTCTGTTTTGATGGCCTCTGCTGGAATGCCGTCTGGACCAGTTACTTGTCCATCTTTCAGAAGCTTTATGGCTTTCTTTATTTCTTCTCTGCTTGGTTTTTCACAACTGATTTGTAGCTCCTCTTCTGCAGGCTGGATGTCTGGGGGATTAGTTGGAGCTGGTCTATTGAGAAGTTCCTCAAAATGTTCTGTCCATCTTTGCATTTGTTCTTGTATATTTCTAAGCAATTTTCCATTCTTATCTTTTATGAGGCCATTTGCTTTCTTATATTTCCCTGTTAGCTTCTTTGTGTTGTTGTACAGGTCCCTCTTATTTCCTTTGGCTGCAGCTGTCGTACAGATAGGTTGGGGGTTATTTTTGGCCCGTCTGAGTAGAGTGGATGGTTATAGGTACGTGAGAAAGGTGTGAGAAATAGATTTCACGGGTGGTAGCTTAAGGAAAAAGATATGTCTCTAGAATGAATAAGTTTCTCTATTCCAGCCTATCTATACGACTATAATTTAGTACAAAACAACCTTACCATCCTCATACATATAAATATAAGTTTAACTACACACACACACACAGCTATGTGGCAACATGACACACAAACGTGAAAAACTACGGTTATATGGGTATGGGTCTGACCAACACACAAAGGTAAGTTTCTTTGTTGTTTATTATCATTTTGCTTGACAACATCAATATCTAAATAAAGATCAAATAAAATCAGACTTACATACATATGAAATAGTAGAATAAATGCGCCCTCCCCCTATGGACAAAATAACCCAAAAGTTAATAACCCAAAGGCCGAAGGTTAGCACTATGTTACAGAGTAGACAGTAAAGTAAACAAGTTCCTACTATATGCTACCCAGGAAGTAAACAAGTTTAAGCAAATCCAATGTTGGTAAATTCCCTGAAACAAAGAAAAATACTCACGCACTCTTTCATACAGTGGCCACTCAATCACTCTTACCTACTCTTGGTGATATCCCTTGGAAATACAAGTATTCCTGAATATATATATATAATGTCAGGTTCACTTCCCAGATTGGCCCCAGTCCATCCTCTAATAAATAAAGACTAGTGAGGTGGACGCCGAATCTTAAAAGTTAAAACAAATGTTTCTCATGTATCTTTGGCAAATACTCACTCACAACTGAAGAAGAGACAACATCAACCAATTAGAAAAAAAAGACCGATAGACGCCCTTGTGATCAGGTCTGCGAAGAATACAAGAAACAATTTTTTAACAGACGGGGACAAGACGATCTCTCCTCCACTCCGTCAGTCCTGATTAAATTTAAAAGGCACACGGTGTTTTCCTTTACGCCTACACGGTCAGCCTTCGCTAGCGCTGAGTTTTAGGTCGGATTGAGTTAAGCAACTGTCCCGCCCCTTGCTCGCCTCGGCAGTCAGCGTACAATGTTAATTATTATTTAATTATCAATTTGAGTACTTACACAAAGTATCACCTGTAGTTAATAGCTTTAAATTGTCGGCGTCTGTTAGTCATCGAATGGTATTAAATTAATAGGCACTTATAATAAATACGCACAATGAAATATAGCCTGAATTCTTTTCTGTCACTATCAGTCGCGCCTACGATATAAACCAGTCAGCTAAAACCGTCTCTTCTTGTGTGAGAAAGCGTGTGGTTAAAATTAGCATTATAACTGAACATCTGGTATGAAATAGCTACCCGTTATTTTATTTCACTAGTTTTAACAGCTAGAAAATGTAAGTGAATTTACCATTAAGGTAAAAGCTAACACTTTTAATTGGTAAAAGCTAATCTTTTAAACACGCAAGCATTAATTTCTATTACCAGAAAATCAGAATGAAAAATCCCCACGAATGCTAATAACATATTTTTCCACAATAATGGTTCTAGAACTGCGTGCTTAGAGTATTCAAAAATTCTGAGTGACAACTGATAGCAGGTTTAAGAAAACACAATTTATATATCATTAATTTTCTCTGATCTATAGATGATGTTAATTTCGCGCTACCTAGTGTAACAGAGAAATCAGAATACAGAGTTACAAGATAAAAGGCTTACGGCCAGTTTTCGTCGGCGTTTTTTCGACCGTCATCAAAAGACTTATTACGTTTAAAAAAACGGGGTCTGCCCGCGACATCGACATCAAGCGTAAAAACTTGGAAGTTTTTGATTTCCCTTCGTAGAGTTCAAAAGATTCTATGATTTTCACGTTGTGGTCTGTCAGGGTATCGTATGATTGAACAGATAAGCTCGCATCGATAAGACGAGGTAAACAACCCTGATTTGATTACCAGTTATGTACTGGATCAGGTCACGAATAGTTTGTAAACACTTCGATTGCATATGTTCAATAGGAAAAGAGGCGGTACAAAAAATGTAGCTCGTGGTGAGTAAATACAGGCAGAAAAATGCATGGATTTAGCTAGCAAAATCATTTATCGCTACGAAATTACAAAGGGACTGTCAGAATTACTGTAGGCTTTTTTTCCATTTATACCGTCACAGCCAGCTCCCCTGCATTCCCTTGTCACAACTCTTCAATAAACTTCCTTCTTGTCTCTTTTGATGTTTTCTTCTTAACTTCTTTATTTTGCTTACAAAAGTACACTTCATGAGCCTTGGCTTTGGAGCTTCTGGTTCTGGTTCTGTTCTGTTTAGAAACTGCTTTCTTGGTTTTTCTGTCTCTTTCTTGCTAATGGTTTCTTTTGTTGTCCATGTCTTGCTATCTGCGCTGATGGTTCTCTTTTTTCTGTCCAGTACTTTTTTTACATTGTATCATAGTTTTTTTTTTAGGTTTGGGTCAGTATACTTCTTTCACGTCTCGTTCGATATATTTTTGACTTGTGGCTAGTGGTCTTCCGTAATCTGTTTCATCTTCCAGTTGTTTGGAGTAACTTGGTATCACAGTTGGATACTGTGCATAGGTAAATTTGTCTCTTATTTTCTTAATTATATCCCACATTGTACTGTTGTCTATAGCTTTATAATGTTTGTAACATTTCTTGAGTTTTAATTTTGTTTGAGCCAACAGAAGATTGGTGATCTGATACGACAATCTTGCTCCTCCACCAGACATTTACATCATGCAAATGATGTCCCAAACTTCTTTACTTATGCATATGTGATTCAATCTGATTACTCAGTTCTGTGGGTTCATGGGGATTAATCCATGGTTTGCTTTATGTTTGTCTGTGGTGGATACCGAGGGGCCCGAATGGGGAGCAAAGCATAGAAACACTGTACCCATACCATGCATGACGTAAAAAAGCGACTAAGGTTGGTTGGGCATTGAGGTTGGTTTCCTCTTCCCTTAAAAAAAAATACTTTGTACCACTAAATCTTCAATCAAACTTGGACAAGTCAAATACAGTACTTTAAATCAACGCAGGGCAAGCCCAAGACAGAAGAAAAAGGTCCTCGGGAGAAGGAGCGGCGCTTGATGCAACCCAGAAGGAAAGCCGAAAGGAGTATGGTTTTGTCGATTTAACCGTATTTCGTCCTAGGAATTACACCAGGTTTGGCAGACTGGAATGTCCCCCCCCCCCCCCCCCCCCGTAAATCGATGGTGTACAAGTTGAAAACTGCACAGGTGCTGCAGAAAATGACAATAAAGGATGATATCCTGGGTCTCTGCGAGACACGGAGGTAGGGCCATAGAACAAAACAATACAAGAATGTAAAAATGTATTATATGCAAAATATTATTCAAGCAAGACAACGGTTATCTTATTATTAGAAAATGACATCATCTGACACTCAGATAAAAAACAAAAATACCGACAGCAACTTTCTTCCACACGGAGATATTAGAACAGATATAGGTCATGTATATTTACCGTATAGAGACATGGAATGGCCAGTCACATGGGCCTGTAAGAACTCCGTCTAGTATCCTAGATGAAGGTTCCAGGCTGCCAACTCCACATGTCTTTGGAGGGATGACAATAATGCCGTTTGGGTTCTTTACTGTCCCTAGTAAAGCCAGATTTTAATAAATATTCAGTATTACTGTCCTTATCATATTGATCCTCCAAAAACATCACACTTGTCGTCAAGATGATCACTATCGTTATTATCATGACAATGCCTACCACCCACAAAAACCAGCTCCAAACCTCAAAAATGAGGTATCTGAGGAAGGTGGTCGAAGTAACAAGAAAGGACATGGTCCCAGACGATACGACAAGACCTAAAAACCCAGCCCTGCAGACCCAGGTAGAAGAACGAACGAACGAACTTTATTTTCAAAGGGTTGAGAATTGGGCACGCAGGCCCGTCTAACATTCTGCCCTTCCTTTCGCTCACCTTTCATACCGTATCCTTTCAATAGCACATGTATTTTTAGCATTATTTAAGCATACAATATTATCGAGGTCAAATAATAAATACATACATATTAATCAATTTAAGGGGGGGGGGGGGGGTTGGGGGGAGGGGGGGGGGGTGGGGGGGGGGGTCGGGGGGGGGTGGGGGTGGGGGGGGGGGGGGTGGGGGGATCAAATTTAAGGGGGGGGGGGGGGGGGGATAATTAATTAAAATACATTAAAAAAAATTAATACCAAATTTAAAAAAAAAAATTTAACAAAAATAAATCCCTTAAAAAAAAAATTTTTTTTTATATTAAAAAAAAAAACAAAAAAACTAACAAACACAATCTAAACCATTCATACAGTAAATAAGACATAATTTGAAACGTAATCAGATAATGGTGGCATATAATAAGAACTCGTGACATTTTGGAAATCTGCTGAATTAGCTGGGACTTCAAGTGTTGTCAGCGCATGCGGAAAATGTTCTCACAGGTGAGCAACTTTGAGTCCCAAGCAGATACTGCCACAGGGAGTGAATTGTCGACGCCTCCACTACACGAGATCCAGTTTTATGACCTATGCTCTTTAGGGAGGTAAAGGGTATTGACTGATAGATGAGAATCGTACATATAGGCCCGTCTTGCATTTTGCCCTTCCTCTTACTCAACTTTATTGCTAGGTATCCAGACATTCTCCAACATACTTAAGGTATTAGTTCAACGGCGATACAACATTATAAGTAGTATAAAAGCATACATTTACAGTATCTGATTACAATTAAGAAGTAAGGTATATTAAAATGAAAAACAAGATCATCAGACCCTCCATATATATTAGATAATAATAATTTGAAACATAATCCCTTAGGGCGGCATATAATCCGCACTCATAATGTATTTGAAGAGCCTACGATTATATGAGTAGGGACTGTGCATGTTTTTCAGGTCATGTGGAAGATTGTTCCAAAGATGAGCAGCTGAGTAAGCCAAGCTCTTCTTGTACAAATCTAGCCTCGGCTTGGGTACCTCTAACTGGTTTAAGCGCTGACTACGCTTTTCATTGAATTTTAAAAGTGGCCACAGATACGTTGGAGCATTATGTGACAAGATTTTGTGAGCGAATTTAGCTTTGTTAAATAGAAAGCGCTTTCTAAGGGGTAATATTTTAAGATAGTTATATAGATCTATACAATGTGTTTGGTGTTTATCAGCAACTAGGCGCACTGCACGTTTTTGAAGTGAATGAAGCCTTTTTGTGTTGGATATGGAACAACCATCCCAGATTGTGGAACAATAGTCTAGGTATGTTTGTATGTAAGATGTGTAGAACATTTTCCTTGCCCCCTCATCCAGGAAGTGTTTGATTTTAGCTAATTGGTAAACTTTTTGTGCCGTTAGCTTTGTGAGTGCTCTTACATGTGAGTTCCAACTTAGGTGCTGGTCAACAGTTAGACCTAGAGTTTTATGTTCATTTACGTTTTCAATTAGTGATGTTCCAATGTAGAGCTGAAGTGTTGTTTTCTGCGAGTTTTGTAGTTTTTGTCTGCTTGATATTAACATACATTTCGTTTTACTAATATTTATTTGCATTCGATTCTCGTTGCTCCACTTAAAAATATTATGTGTGTCAGTTTGTAAAGATAGTTTGAGTGCAGTGCAACTTTTGTTCCAACTACGAAGTTTCTGGCCATGTCTGCAGAATGGGAGTAGATCCTCTACCACGACAATCATGGGAAACTATGAGCCAGATCCAGACCTCAAGGACGACCCAAAATCGGCTGGAAGGACAACATTAGACCATCTTTAAAGGATCGAGGACTAGATTGGAACCAGTACAGAAGGAAGACAGCCGATAGGATAGTATCACGCTCTCTCTAATCAAGTAAGTAAGAAAGTTATTATCTATGACTTTTAGCACCATCATTTCCAGAGACAGCCACGCTTTCATTTTAATTATTGAATAGTCGCTGTCTTTTATGAAAATATTCATCATATTAATCACATCAATCACATTAATAATATTAATCACAGCAAGCTAGACAATTAATTTTGTGATGATTAAAGCGCGCCTGAGGAGAATCAAGAGAGTGGTCATACAGTTCAGTAGAGTGACAACTTAGAAGGTCAAGGTCAAGAATAGGGATAACAAAGGCGTAAACAACCCATTCTGAAGTAAATTAAATATGCAAAGCAATTCTGCCTTCCCCCAAAGAAATGTATACAAGATGTCATAAGTTTGTCAACAGGAGAAGGTGGTTTCTATCAAACACATAATTTAAACGATAAATGTGGACGGCAAATATATCATGACAAACAAGTTACAGAAGCATGGAAATAATAATTTTTTGAAAATTATAAATAAAACAGACTGGAACGAGCATGGAACAAGCAAACAAAGTGGCCTACCATCTCATCCGTAAGATGTCAGAATCAGACACTCACTCTAAAGAACAAGAGCAAAGATCACCACATTGGAAATAAGATATCTGAGGAAAGCGGCAAATACAATAAAGAAGGGGCCATCAATGGAATAGCACCAGTCACGGAATGTTCTGAGAAACAAATCCAAAGAGTTATTGTTGTAACAGCATCAGGCACGGAATATATTCAGAAACAATGCTGAGAAACAAACAGAAAGAGCTATAGTTGGAACATCCTCATTCAAGGTGTGTATTGAGACACATATATTGAGGAACAACAGTAATAGCTATAGTTGGAAGACCCCTGTCACGAAACATACTGAGAAACAAATAGAAAGAGCCTTAATTTTAACACGGGATATACTGAGAAACAAATAGAAAGAGCCATAGTTTGAACGAGGAATATACAGAGAAACAAATAGAAAGAGCTATAATTTGAACACGGAATATACAGAGAAACAAATAGAAAGAGCCATAGTTTGAACAAGGAATATACTGAGAAACAAAGGGAAAGAGTACTATCTGGAACAACAACAGTCATGAGAAACGCCTTATAATAAAGAATCGATCAGTTACAAACATGGACAATGCAATCTCAAAATGGAAGCAAACAGATAACGGTGTTGAAAATTAATCGATCTTGTGACACCTTCAACACTTAAGTCTACAAGGCATAGACTAATAAAAGATGAAGGCAGATCGCTATAACCACAGAGATGGCGACTTTGGAAATTGCAATCATCTATTTGGAAGTCCAGTAATCCAAAATGCCGAAGGCAACACAATGCCCAACCATACAGTCCCTGGCATTATCAATAAAACCATCAACATCTTTATAACAGTGTCATCACCATTACCACTAGAACTGCCTTTAGTAATGTTATAAATTATAACCACTTGTAGTACCAGCACTACCATAACTTCATTAAGTTTTGTTATTGTTTGCATATTACCTTGCGGATTGCTAGCACAGCATTTCTGGTCTACTCTCATACATCCGATGTAGTTGCTGTATGGGGCATATTCAAACGTCCCGCTAGGGCATGTCCCACGCAAGTTCACGCAGGTCCCGCCATACCTGAGGTTAGTAGCGCACACTGCCGATCGTTAAAAAAAAAACAAGGAAGAAACTTTAGTTCTGATTAGTAAAAAATAAAATATGAATTTCCAGTTAGCTAAAACAAACAAACTATATCCTTTCATTCTCACATGTTACTTTAAGCATTAATTGAAAGGCATGCAACATTATAAAGGTAATATGACAGCATACATTTACAGTATCCAATCATAATCAAAATTAAGAATGTTTAAACAAAAACAAACAAACACAAAGTAATGAAAAAAAAAAGAAAAAAAAAACAAGAAGCAAAAAAAAAAAAAAAACAGAAACAAACAAATTCAAAAGACCTAAACAGTAAATCAGACAATAATTCGAACATAATCGATTATGGTGTCATAGCATCAGAACTCATACAATATTTGAACAGTCTGCTATTGAATTAGTAGAATGGGGGAAAAAAAAAAAAAACAAACAAAAACAAAAAAACACACAAATAGTAATGCGTCTTACAAGGAGAAAGGACAGGAAAAACCTACGTTGCGGCCACAAGGCCTTCGTCAGGGACAGACAAACAAGACAGGAGGGAAAGAAAGAAAATGAGAATTAAGTAGAGAACATGAAACTATAAAAAATAAGAGAAAAATAACTCCCTTGTGTCCAGTCACATGTCCAGTCACAGAAGCAAGATGGCTGCCACTAAACCGGAAAACGGAAGTCGAAAGTACATTAAAAACAAAAAAAAAGAAATAATGAAAATAAGGACCGGAAAAGAGTGAGGAAAAAATAATAATAATAATAATAATATATATAAAGTGAGGGAAAAGCTTGTCACCTGGATGTCTATGGCACCGTGGTGGTGCGGGCCATTGAAAATGGAATGGCCACAGGTGTGGATTTAAACTGAGAGATGTCGTAGATGGTGTCTGCAGAATCGGTCGCCCAGTTCGTGTGCCCGTTTGCCGATGTAAGTAATGGTGCAACGTTTGCATATAATAGCATATGATGACGTTGCGTGACTCACACAATGTGAAGCCATGTGTGATGGTGAACTTAGCGTTAGGGAACCAGACTGAACGTGTTTCGATAACATACCGACATGTCTTACATCCTCTTCGGTTATATGGCTTTGTCCCAAAGTGGCCATCGTTGACGGTTTTCAAACGGCTGTGGACTAGGAGGTCCCTCAAATTTTTTATCCCGTCTATATGCCAGCAAGGGTGGCTCACTAAACACTTCTGCGCCTTTGGGTCAGCTTGGAGGAGAGGAAGGTGACGATACAGGATCCTTTTGACAGCAGTGTTGTGAGGGTGATAGGTCATTATTAACTTGACTCTATCAGAGGAGGAATTATGGCGGGGTTTTGAGGGCCTCTAGACGTGAGATAGGGAGAACACGCTCTAAGGCAGAGGGTAAAGAACATCCTCTGATACTGTCTGTTACGAAAGAAGTCCAACATTTCTTGTGCTCGGCATAGAAAAGTTGTCATCATCTTGGCATAACCGACGGAGAAACGGAGAAGTTGTGAGAAAGGCAAGGAGTCACGACAAGCCCCGGAGGATGAGATGGAAGTATAAAGGAGGTAACTGTGTTGCATCGGTGGGTTTGTAGTACACCGAAGTGTTAATTGAGGTGGGGGGGGGGGGGGAGTGATGGTGACAACGATGTCGAGGAAATAATTTAACTGAGACAGGTGGAGATGTGAGAGGTGAATTGGATCGCAGAGTGGTGGAAATCGTTTTAGGGTGGAAGTTTGTTAATGGAAGTTAATGATTAAACCTAGGATTGCAGTCAACCTCTGGCATAATCAGTGAGACCTATGCCATCATCGACTGTATCTAAGATAACATCAACCCGAGAAAAAGGTCCAGGATACTGCTGCTTGCCCAATCACCTGAACTTAATTACACCCCAGGTAGCCCATGAAGAGGCATGGAGGCATAACTGGGACCCATCTTAGTGGGTGTAGTGCCCCATAGGCGACTCCACCCTAATTTGGTCTAACGAAAGTCAACTGTCCACTGAACTCAAAGGAATTTGGAGTCGAAGGACAAGTTCTGCAAGGGCGCAGGAGAGTTACTGTAGCAGATAGATGGGTGCGTGCGCTGGTCCAAGGAAAAAAACCGGAGGGCACCAGAGACCATTCAGAGTGAGGAATGGAAGTACTAAAAGCACGAAGACCACCAAACAGGACTAAAGCAACATAATAAACCGGCTACCACCAGTACTGTACATGTCTGGGGAAAGCTGGATATAGAGGTAAAAAAAGTAGTAAGAGCATGGTTTGTGTCCTTTAAGAAGGAAGGAAGACAACCCCCTTGCTCTACACATAGGCTGGAAGATGCCATCGAGGAAGTCTGTATATACCGTTCAGATCACTAGGGGATGGCCAGAGGCACACGTTGCAGCTCCTTTACAAATCGGGGTCTTCGCCCAGGGTTAGAGCATGGTATGTTGAATTTTGGGAAGCATAAAAACACATGCTTACCCAGACCAACACTATTGTCAATACGGAGCAATGAGAAAGCGCTACCAAAGAAGGTTTAGGACTTGTATGGCAGCGATAAGACTTTTGATGGTGTCATGAACCGACGCAATTGTTTGATGGCACTGTCGCAAATCATTGTCACGACGACGGCGCTGGTAAAAGGAGGCGTATGTTGGCTGACGCTGCTTCTTATCTTACCTACAGCTTCTGTATACAGGTCTTTTCTTATTCGAGGTATAGGTCTTTGCCGCCATAACCACAATGGCACCTCATCCCTTTGTCCGCAGCATTTGATAACAATGTCCATCCTCAGCGGCGGAGCTTAGCTCGAGGAGGGCATGAGACTTCATCAGAAGAAAGATATGGTTGGAATAAACGCAGGCGTTGAGTTGGACACCTTTGCTGAATGTCCATGGAGGGTTTCTGAATCATATAAATACCAGATAATACTATAAATCCAGACAGCACTTGGAACCAGCCCCAGGAGATAAGGGTGTCAAAATTCTTATTCTAGGGAGGAACAAAGCGTGTGCAAAGGTATCATCTGATTCAGAAAACTGAGGCATCATCTGGAGGATCATCATTTGTTTGTGGAAATGTAACTGAACGTCCGCAGAACGGGGCGGATGACACACCGATGAACGGATCTTGGAGAGGACAGATTGTACTGATCCAAGAGGACTCGGTTGGGATAGGGACCCCTAAAACCTCTTGTGTGCAAGCCCCTGCTGAGGACCGAAAGCTTCCACCCTCAGAGAGGGAAGAAAGATCAGCGGGAATTAATAACAAACAAAACCCCTTGGTAAACTGCGAGCCATTGAGTCAAGAGAGGCAGGGACACTGTATCCAGCCGTCCCCAAGTCAGAGGGTATAGGACAGAGGAAAGAGGACCTCCTCCTCAATAGCCTGAGTTTTCACTTTTGTCGGCAGGATAAAAAAAAAAATTCATGAAGGCAGGTCATGATCGGTTGAAAGGTAAGGAATAAATTAAATGCGGATAATGGGAAAGGCAGGAAAGTAGCTGGAGTGCAGACTGAACTAATACGTAAGCGAGTAGAAGCTGAGACTTTAGAGACACATGATATCTCCACACCTATAATGTAAAACAAAAAAAATATAGCTGCGACTGCTCAATCATCAATCGCTGGACTCCACATGTGGTCCGAAATCACAAGTTAACTAGGTCAACGTTCGCGAGGGTCTTGAAGTAGGAGGCCAGCCTAGGGGTCACCTGAGAACTCACTCCCAGTCATGAAAAAACTCTAAGGCGGAGTTGGTGCCGATAAAAGTGTATGATGGCAAGCGCCCTCTACGCAAAGATTTCTCCTGTTAATGGCTATCAATCTGCAATATCATAACCGCATAGACCTCGCCCCTCCTACTGTGCTGCTTTTCTCCCGCAGGCTGAACGCCCGCAGTGTGCCCGAACCACCAAAATAACCCCCATAAGACCGATTATCGTGAATACCCGAAGTTTTCACAGACGTGAACGCCCCGCGGCCAAATCGTCGCTAGACCCTCTCTCTCAAAAATAAATACTCATAAATAAATAGATCCTGACACAGTACCCAGACGTCCACTTTAATTGCGGCCAAAAGACCGCGCCAACCGAAAAACCAAAACTTTGCAGAACAGCCATGCCGCTGCACGAATCGACCAGTGCACGCCAAAGGAGATAAAAGTGAAAAGTGCAGCAAACAGTAAACCAATGCTTAGTAACAGTATTGGTGTACGCCATAGCCGCTATATCCAGGCCGACTGCGTAACTACGGGGTAGCAAATGCGCCGACTCTGGTGGCAATCCTGCAATCGCAACACGGAGACAAAAAAAAAACACCATTTAGTAATGCGGTCTTACAAGAGAAAGGACAAGAAAAACCACGTTGCGGCGGAAACCAACTTTGCGGTTGCGGCCACAAGGCCTTCGTCAGGGACAGACAAACAAGACAGAGGGAAAGAAAGAAAATGAGAATTAAGTAGAGAACAATGTAAACTATAAAAATAAGAGAAAAATTAACTCCCATTGTCCAGTCACAAGTCCCCAGTTCACAGAAGCCAAATATGGTGGCTGTCCACTAAACCGGAAAAACGGAAGTCAACAAAAGTACTTTAAAAAACAAAAAATAAGAAATATATGAAAATAAGACCAGAAAAGAAAGAGTAAAAAAAAAATAATAATAAAAAAAAAAAAAAATGGGGAAAAGAAAATAAAAAAAAAAAAGAAAAAAAAATAAATATAAAAAAATAAAAAATAAATAAAAAAAAAAAAAAAGAAAAAAAAATAGAATAAAAAACTTTTTCAGGCCATAAATCGTCTGATCTCCCTTTTTCCTCAGCAAGAAAAGAGGTTGGTAAGTAAAAAACAAGAATGGCTGTAGAAAAGAACCGCTCCACATAATGTTCCAAGTCTTGACATATGGGATGCAGCCGTGCATGGGCAATTGAACTTACAAACCACACAAAAGGCCAGAATCCAAACCTCTAAGAAATAGGTACCTGAGAAAGTGGTTGAAGTAAACAAGAAGAGACATGGTCCCGCAAACAGGACCGACCGTCAAGCGCCGTCAAGGCCTTAAAAATCCCATCCCGCCGCTGCAGACCATCCCTCCCATCCGCTGCAAACACCCAAATAAAGAACAGTCCCAACTAAGAAGGGTTTGTTTGGACTAAGAAGATTGGCCATTGTCTTGCAGAAATGGGAGAAGATCGGCTTACCACGACAAAGAGCATGGGGAAACAAAAATAAAAAAAATAATGAAGCCCCAGGGATCCATAACCTCCAGGACGTGACCCAAGTCCCTGCTGGAGGACCAAAACATTAGACAATCTTTGAAGGACCGGAGGACTAGAATGGAACCCTGAGGCCAGGAAGAAGACAGCTGATAGAATGGTCTGGGGTGAGGGGTCAGGGGGGGGTAGGAACGTGCAGGAAAATAGAGTGGGCGTTGAAGATCTAAAAATGAAATATATTGAAATAAGGACATATTTTAGACTTAGTTGAGATTATTTATAACTACATATAAATATAAAAAGATATGGGGGGGGGGGTTAATAAGTTTAGTGATATGATTAATATAAAATCTACAAGAAGATTAAGATATTATTGTACCGTAAAAAAGAGTATGATTAGAATAATTGAAATTTCAATTTGTAATAATATAATTTATTTACAACCCTTGCACCGGGTAGCCACACTGACAAACCCTACCGC